>PVJH01004334.1:0-127037 GCA_004026705.1 Nesogale talazaci
TGGAGACCCCTGCCAGCGTTGAGTTGCTTCTACCACCACTGGATGCTATTGATGGACCCTGAGCCCTGGAAGCGAAGAGCCATGAGGACACCCCTGCTGATGCCTGGACTCTGCACCCACTGGCATGTGACTTCATGAACCGGAAGGAGATGTTATAGACTGGTATCTGGCATGTGGGCTAATATCATACTTACGACTTTGAACTGGACTGGACTGGGATGCTTTCTCAATATTCCATTCCTCTTGTATATAAATCTTTTCCTTATATCCACATGCGTGTCTATGAATTTGTTCCTCTAGTCTACGGGACTAACACAGGCCTCAAGCAAGCCATTTATCGCCTTAGGGTCTTCAAATGAGGTTATCAAGCTGCAAACTGGTTAACAGGCTAAACTCCACCCCTTCACTATTAAGTCTCAAAATGACAACAGATTATGTAACTACTGCAGACACCATTGGGTAGCTGCCATGTAGGCATAATAATGAGAGTGAAGTCACACATGGAGAAGACCTTAAAATAATAAGAAATGAGCCAAGTGAACAAGGTATGCAACTCTGCAGGGTGCAAGGAACAGCAGCCACCAGTTGTTGGGTATTGAGCAGCTGAAAGTATTGGCAGCTGAGAGTAATGAGAGTAAAGGCAGCTGAGAGTATTGAGCTACAAAGTGGGATGTGCAGACTGCGTTGACACTTAAAAATCTCAATGTCATCAAGTCGAGTGAGACTCGCAGGGATATAGACAGACTTGGTAGGGCTGGAAGTCTTCACAGAAGCAGAGCCTCCTCTCTCTCCCTCAGGGTGGCAGGAAGCGTGAACCACCACCTTGTCCTTTGCAGTCCAGTGCTTGCCCACCGCCACCACCTGAAAGATCGACCCCAGACCCAAGCTCATTGCCAACAACAGGGGTAGAAGTGCCCCAGTGTGTTTCCAAGACTGTGATTCTTTACAGGAGTACAAAGCCCCTTCTCTCTCCTGGGGAGCAACTGGTAGCTGCGAACTGCTGACCTTGTAGCTGGCAGCTCAGTGTGTCAGCACTAGGCCAGCAGGACTCCTTGCAGAGCCACATCACCTTAAGTTACAGGAGGAAGTGAGAGCTGAGGGAGAAATCAAGATTATCAGTATACTGAGGTGCTCTTGTTCTTTTAGAGTGGAAATTTATTGGGGTGCTATGGGTGGACTCGTGTTCTCCATTCCCACCCTCCCCAATATGTATCCATGTAGTGAAGCTGCTACTCAGGATCATTATCCTCCACTTTGCAATCTGATGCAAGAACCCCGGATGCCGTAAATCCTCACTTCTGTTGTGTTAAAAGGTCAAGATTAGAGGAGGCTATCTCAATGAGGCAGAGTGTCACCTGTAGGAGTAGGCTCTATTTTGCCCATCGCTTTTGAGATACAAAGGAGATGTGATGAGTGAACAGAGATCAGAAAACCTTGGTAACCACTACCAAGAAAGTAGCAGAGTTGGTCCTTGGTAATCAGGGGGTACCTCAGCTGGGGTACCTCAACTTCCCAGACCTCAAGGAAGATGAGTGCCAAAGCCCCTGGAGATCTTCAAGAAATGAGGGGCCCACAGATGCTGAGCCAAGACAAGGACATTCCTCCTAAACTGGGCATTAGGTGAGAAAGAATGTCTGCCTCTATGCGTATGATTCTGCTTGTTGAAGCCAGCACTCATTAACTAAGCAAGGGCGTGCTGTGAGCCTGTGATGGGAAGCTGTGGGAGAAATCAGTAGTTCCCAAAATGTAGCCACCTGTTTAGGCGACTTGAGAACCTTGGTGGAGCAGTTGGCTAACGTCGGGCTGTGAATTAAAGTCCATAGTTCAAACCACCAACCACACTGTGGGAGGGAGACGGGGTTGTCTGTTCCTCCCAAAATGTACAGCCTCAGAAACCCAGGGAGCAATCCTACACCGCCCTCTCATCTTGAGACGAGCAGAACTGGACTTCTTGGCGGAGGGTTGGAGGGTTTGCTTAGACGGCAGGTTTTATGGTTCAAGCCCGTTGCTCTTTCAAGTTTCCTCACAAGAGGGCAGTGCTGCCTAACAGTTGTGGCTTTCACTGAGCCAGTCAGTTGATCCGGACCCTGGTCACACCTGACGGATTGCTGCTTTGTCCACGTTTTGCTCCTGCTTGTTCGGTTGTTTCATCTTGTTTAGGAAAGATTGCGTTGTAATTTTATATTTTTATTATTCTTTTGTACTCTCAAAAGAATGATGGAAATCTCCGGAATAAAAGTAGTTTCAAATACTTCAGCTCCAACCTTGGAAAGCCTTCTAAACCAGTCTTTTCCATTCAATCCCTACTAAGGATTTGGATTTCTTCCACAGATGCACTGAATCAGAATTTACGGTTTCCTAAGATCCCCAGGTCATTCGAATGCGTCCTTGACCTGCTGCACCAAGAAGAATCACCTGGGAACGAGTTACACGGTGGGTTTCCATGAACAGGTCTGCAGTTCAAAAGCACCAGGTGCTCCATGGGAGAGAGGCAGGGCTTTCTCTTCCCCGAGACCCAGGCAGTTGCTTTCTCAGAAACTCACTCAAGGACCCTGCCCTTACCCTCCATGAGTCAGCATCCACTCAAGGGCAAATGCGTTTGGGTTGGGTTTGGTCTATCTGGAGTCAACATGCAAATTCTCAGCAGGGTTTCATAGCAGAATGAAGCCCTGGGCCAATTCGACATTTGCCTGGTGAAAGCTTGAAATGAAGGAGATTGGGTTGACTCAATGCTCTTTATAGGTACTTTGGGAATGGTAAACATTCCTGAAAGATACTGAAGTACTGTGTTCTTGAGACCCAAAGCTACCTTTGGAAAGCACTGAGACATGTTTTATAGAAGCCATTTAAATCTTCTAACAATCTAGCTAGTTGGACAAAAAGAAAATTATTAATAAAATTTCAAAATTAGGACAAGTTTAAATCGAAAAAAGGCATTTTCAAACATGCTCATTTCAAAACTGGAGGATTTTGTGCCCCTCTTAATAAGCCCTGGTCACAAATGTCTCACTGGCAACTTACTGGCAAAGGTGTCACCGCTGAAAATATTAAACTTATCTGTGAAACGTCTTTTCATATATTGAGTAGCTACCTAAAAGGGTGGGGACTTATGTGACTTTAATATTTCTCTAAATTCTTTATGCTAAAATAAAACAAAAGAAAAACACCTTTTCTGGGGAGGTAGAGGTGATAGTGTTTTTTTCAACTTTATTAAAAATGCATTCTTAGACAAAGAGAGTGTGCTTATCGAAATGAAATGTAAACACCCTCATTTATAATAGTATCTAAAACAATGAAAGTTTTAACAAAAGAAGTACAAGATTTATACACTGAACAAAGTATCACTGAACAACATTGTAGGAGAGCTAAATAAATATGAAGAAAGCACACACTTATGGATTTGGAAGGCAAATCCATTGTTAAGACAGCAATACTCCCTAAATACATCTACATCTTCAGCACAATTGATATCAAAATCTCAGTGCATATACTTGCAGAAATTGGCGAGGGAAACCCATAAATCTTATGAGAACATGAAGAGTACAGAGTAGAAGAAATAGTCTTGAATAAGAACAAAGTTGGAAAACTCACACATTCCAATTATAAAATCTACTGCAGAAGTAGAGTAACCAAGACAGAGATAAAATGGAAAGGCTGAAAACAAGCCCAGGTAATTATGATCAATTAGGATTTGGAGGGTGCAAAGAGCATTGAAGTCAAGAGGGAACAGTCTTTTGATCCAATGGAACTGGGACAACTGGATAGTCACAGTCAAAAGAAAGAATGTGTACTTTTCTCTCACATCATGCATAAAAAGTAGGTATCTGATAGGTCTTACAGTAGGTGCCTGTAAGAGTTAAGATACTCTTAGAAGAAAACACAGGTGAACCTGTATGGCTTTTGAGGAGGCAATGTGTGTTAGTCTGGGTTGATTGGAGCAACAGATTCATGGATGATCATATGTGTATAAGAAAGAGCTTTAAATGCAAGAGTAGTTGAATATTGAGAAAACATCCCAGTCCAGTCCAGATCAAGTCCATAAGTACAATATTATCCCATATATCTGATACCAACTTATAAAATCCTCTTCAGACACAAGAAGCACATGCCAAATGATGCCGAATGCAGGAAGATCATGGGTCAGCGGGTGGGAAGTCTTGTGGATCCAGGGGTGGTATACACATCACAGTGCTGGCAGGGGTCTCTATATGACTTCCCTGGCTTCAGAGATCTGGCTGCATCAGGGTAGGTCCATGTGGCTTCTCCAGCTCAGAGCACCAGCGCAATTCCACATCTTGTCAGCTGCAGTGTCTCCCAGGGAGTGAGCCTATGAGCCACTTATCTCCTTAGTGCCTCCAAATGAGATGACCAAGCTGCAACCTGACTGACAAGCTAGACTCCATACCTTCACTCAATTGAAGTGAAGTAAGTCTCAAATAGACAACAGATTATGTAACTACTACACAGTAGTTTCTCAAATGTGACAGCAAAATTCTAAGCATCTAAAAAATATTTAAAGTCCAAAAGGTTTAGACTTCCAAAATTTCAAACATAGCAGGGCACCATGAAGCAGGTTAAAAAGAAAACCTGGAGAATGTAGTAGAAAATCAAATATCTGATCAATGTCTAGTACCCAGAGTATCTGAAGACCTCTAAAAACTAAACAATAAAAATTAAATTAATTCAATTTTAAAAGAGGCAAATGACTCACATAGAAGAAATATAAATGACTGATAAGCAAATTAAAATGCTTGACATCCTTATGCAATAGGGACACACAATTTAAAACCACAATGGCACGTCACTTCACACCCACTAATATGGAAATGATCAGAAAGAAGAAATATAACAAATGCTGATTAGGATGTGAAGAAATTGCGAGCCTCAAATGGGAATGTAAGAGAGTACAGAAACTTTGGAAAACAGCTTAGCAGTTCCTTTAAACTGTTTCTACAGTTTTTGAAACCACAGAGTTATCAGAGCGATTCCATTCCTAGGTGTGTTAGTCTGGATAGACAAGGGAAACAAATTCATAGACACTCATATGTGCATAAGAAAGACTTTTACATACAAGAGCAATTGAATACTGAGAAAGTATTCCAGCCCAGTTCAAATCAAGTCCATAAGTATATAAATCCAGGTAGACTAGAGAAGCAAATTCAAAAACACTCATGTGGATATAAGGTAAAGTGATAAGATGGCCCACTTTTGGTGGGACAGTACCAATTTTAAACAATTTGCCCACATCCTGCAGCACTTTTTAAAAATCCCCTTTTGGGAAAGAATGCATGACAAGCTAGGGAATGGCGGGACGAGAAGGGAATATACTCCCTCCACCACCACCACCAGTCCCAGGTCAATGGTGTCCCGCTTTACCAATGTTAAAATCTGGTCACTTTAACATAAGGGAAAGGTTTGCACACAAGAGGAATGGGACATTGACAAAATATCCCAACCCAGTCCAGTCCAAGGTCTTAAGTCCGATATCAGCCCATATGTCTGATACCAGTCTATAAAGTCTTCCAACTCATGAAGCAAGTGCTATGACACCAGGACAATCATAGGGCATTGGGTGCAGAGTCTTTTGTATCTAGCAGCAGTAGCAGCATCCCGGTGCTGGCAGGGGCTTTTCTGTGGCTTTTCTGGCTTCAGAGGTCTGGTTCCATCAAGGTAAGCCCTTGTTCCTTCTCCTCTGGCTCCTAGGACTCAGGGTCTATGCTGCCATCTCATCTTGTCAGTCGAGCATCTCTGAGGGACTGAATCAAGTCTCTCACCTCCAATTGGGAAATACCTCAAGTCTTCCCAGAAGTCTCAGGAGAAAACTATGCCCACACAGAGGTCTCATTAATTATCTCCAGAATGACAGGCTAGACTTAACCCCTCCACTTCCAGTGCTGAAATTGACACAGATTAGTATCTGCCACAATAAGTCTGATCAATATTAGCCCATATGTCTGATACCAATATATAATGTCCTCTTCAAACACACGAAACAATGATGCCAAATGCAGGAAGATCACAGGACAGTGGGTGAGAAGTCTTGTGGATCCAGTGGTCGTATAAGCATCTAAGTTCTGGCAAGGGGTCCAACATAGCTTCTCCAGCTCCAGAGATCTGGCTCCATTAGCCTCTCTCTATGTGTCTTCTCCACAAGGAGTGAGTGGAGAGAGAGTGTGTCTCCCACCTCCAAGGAGGAATACATGAATTCCCAGAATTCTCAGGAGAAAGCCTTGGCCACACTATGTCCTGATTTATAGGCTAGACTCTACCCCTTCACTCCAAATCCTCAAATTGCCACCAGATTATGTAACTACCATATTAGGTATAAACTCAAAAGTATTGTAATATGCATATACATGAAAACTTGAACATTAATGTTAATAATATTATTCATAAAATCCTCAAATTGTAAATAACCCAGATGCCTCAATGGATGAATAGATAGACATACAAAGTATATCCAGGGCTGAGCCCCGGGGGCATAGTGGTTGTGCGCAGGACTGCGGCCCACTGGGATGGAGGTTCAATTCCCGCTCATAGGAGCAAAGGCTGAGCCTCCTAATCTCACCACCAGGGCAGTGATGCCTAAAATAAATAAATAAATAAATTAAAAAATTTTTAAAAAAGTATATCCATAATTTAGAATGTAATTCAGCAATAGAAAGAAAGTTATACAAGATGTAACTTATATGAGCCATGAATATATTATGTTAAGTGATTCCGTTTATTAGGAAAGACAAATCTTTAGTAGGAAGTCTGTACTGAGAAGAAAAAGAAAAAACTTAGTTGTTGACAGGGTTGGGGATAGGGAGGAATTGCTGTTCATGTATAAGGGATGCATTTTAATTTGATTCAACATTTCTAGAATTAAATAGTGTTAATAGCTACACCAACCTTGTGAAAATATATAAAACTACTGAGTTTAATAGGGTGAATGTTTATATTGCATGCATTATATCTTGACTTTAAAAGAGAAAAAGTAGTTGGATATAATGTTCCAAATGAAAGAAGAGTGGAAATGAATTCATTAAAATACTATTAGCAAGAGCAGCACCTGCTTTGTTTTTAGTGATTTTGTTGGGCAAGTGAGTATCATGGATTGCCAGGTTAATAGAACAAAGTCTTCTTGAGTTGAGGGAGATTTGAGTAACAGCCCAATGTCCATCTGCTACCTTAATATTAAACCTATAAGTATATGTACATAGATCTATTTCCCCATCATTTTATATATATATATACCTCTATAAATGCCCTTTCCTCTTGCCCCCTGTCATGTCTGGCCTTCATTCAGGTTTTGATAATTCCTCTCAGCTACATTGCCCTTGATCAAACCCCACCAGGCATCCTACACCCTCCTCACCATCAATTTTAGATGACTTGTTCCCTTGTTTCTGGGTTTGTTGGCACCTCCTTTTCTTTCCCCACCTCTTCCTCTCCCATGTCCCCCTGGAACCATCAGTCCTGTTATATTCTCCAGCTTGTTTATCCATCCTATCTTCTCTAAATGGACATGCAGAGAAAATAAACACACCCACACCCACACACACAAAGAACAAGACAAAGCAAAACAACAAAAACAAAGCCAAAAATAGCCTATAAATAGTTCCAGATCTGTTTGCTGACCGTTAGCAGTGTTTTCTGGTGAAGTCTGATGAGGTGTGATGCCCTGGCCCCAAAGTCTATTTTTGGTATCCCATGGGTACTTCATTGCTTTGCTCCCCTTGCTGCTCTGATGAACGCCCATAGTGTCTCACCCTGTGTGGTGGGGTCAGATCAGGCGCAATTCCTGCACTGTGTCTAGCACATGGGTCAGTGTGGGACGTCGCGTCTCGGGGTGGGGGCCAGTCCTGTGGTCCTCTCTGGACATTGGCTGCTTTCATTGTTTTAGTTGTGGAGGTTTTCTGTAAAGTTTGAGAGATTAGTGCCCTAATCGATACATCATTAGTGACTTCTTTCTCTGCCTCTAGGTTCTCTTTTTATACTTTATGGGAGGCCTTTTGTTTATTGTTTAGGAATTCCTCGAGAGTCGATTTTGTTTTCTGCTCTTTATATATTTTTAGACATCATTAATAATTCATGGAATATATTAGGACCTCTAAAATTGTCCTTATTTTTTCCGAGGATGATCTTTATAGTATGAGGTTTTGCATCGAAGTCTTTGATCCACCTTAAGTTCATTTTTGTATGTTGTATGAAATATGAATCCTTTCATATTTTTCTACAATTCAATTTCCAGTTGTGCTAGCACCTATGTGGTAAAGAAACTGTCTCTTTAATGGATTCTGACCCTTTGTCAAACATAAGAGAACACCTTGCCAGTCTCAGCATCAGTGGATGTGAGTTTTTTGTTCTCTAAGAGTAAGCCCCAGGCTGCTGGGGAGCAGAGGGGGAGGCTGACAAGTGGGAGGAGGGAAGTAATAGGAGAATGCCATGGTAGTTACCAAGTGGGTTGGGGAGGGATTGACCTTGCTTCTGATCCCCAGGAAGGCTTGACAGCCACCAATGTGGACGCTGGTCCATACTGGCAAGCAGAGCTCATTTTCTGGTCTCCCCCAGTCAGACCATTGCCTGCAATAATTCAAACTAGGCATGTAGACAATCCACCACTCTTTTGTCTGTGGTTGCAATTTTTGTACAATTTCTTCTTCTAATTGGAATTCGATTTACTATTAAACCTTTTCTGTGAAGTTCAGCATTCCAAGGCTATCACTGTATATGTTTCACTTGGTTCCTCAGGCCTTTGTTGTATAAGGTCAAAGTAACATGCCTGTTCCATCTTATTCTCCATCCTTCATTGTGCTGTCAATGCCTGGTGGACCAGAAGTAGGTCACCAGGTCCTTCTTCTGAGAAGTATCTGGGTAAACTACCTCTTCATTTTTCTGGTTGAATTTTTGAAGAAAATATTTTATTATTAAGGCATAACATAAATGAAAGGGCTTTAAAAGTTCACAAGAAGAAAGAAAATGTTTTGAAAAGGATGATGGCAGTATCTGTACAAGTTTGCTTGATATAATCGATCTATGGGTTGCAATAATATCTTTAAAATCCCCCAATAAAAAGGTGAATTTTAAAAAGTACATGGGAATATTCCATTATTTTTTCATTCTACTTTTCCATGAACCTTTTGAAACCTCTGTGTATCTTTGGAAAATACTACTTAAATTATATGGGTGCAGCTGGATACATTTTTCACAAGTCAAACCCACCCATCATATTGAGCAGTAAACAGAACTTTTCAAGCATCCAGAAACTATTTTCATAATTTTTTTGCTATTTTCATAAATTTATCTCCAAAAGTAACCACAATTCTGTTTTCTCTGGTCATCAGTTATACCTTTTTTGAAGTTTTAAGTAAACAGAGTCATGCAGAATGAACTCTGCTGTGTCTGGTTAATTTTGCTTGATGCTATGTTTGTACAAGTTATCATGTTTCTTTGTGATGAATGTATGCTCATTAGATAAATATATCAAGATGAATGTGTTCATAATATTATGCATGAACACTTGATAATTTCAGAAGTAGCACCTTGAAGGGTGCCTGTGAGGCCTGTGTGACTACCTAGCTATCCAATTGACACCCTGTTGTCGCTTGCAGATTGCTCTAATGCTAGAAGCAAGGCCACTAATACTTTAAATAGCAGCAGCGTCTCCATGAAGCACAGAGTAAGACAAATTAAGGAGAAAGACCTGGGTGTCAACTTCTAGAAACCTGCAGATCACAAGAAAGCACTGTTTCACTGGCTCGTTCTGGGTCTCTCATCAGGAGGGAGCGAGTGCAAGAAGAGCGGCCACATTGGTGAAGCAGAGGTCCAGAGAATGCAGGAGAGAGATGTGAGATGAATGAACACAATAGCCTGCCCTGCACCGATGGACTCAAACATGTTGGCCATTGTGGGGATGACGTAGCACTAGACAAGTTGACAAGGGACAAGTTGACAGCAACTAACATCAACAAATGTAAGAAGAAATAAATAGGTGCAAATTCCTGTCATATAGTAGATATATGTTAATTTCCATAATGTCATATTTTGCATAAATATTGTTTGATGTATCATTTTCCTTTACACTTTTGTGCTTTGGGATGTGGTGGTGCTTGATTTAAGGACATCTTAAGTTAGATATTGTGTGTGTGTTAGTTCTATTTTATTTGGGGGGAGGGGTGTTGTGTTTTTCCAAGAGTTACAAGCTCTGCATCTTCTGTTGTTTTGTAGCATATCTACTTGAACTCTTCCAGTTTTCCAATGGTCTGAATTTCTTTTGTTGTTAATTCTCCTGTAAGGTATCCTTTGAAATATCTTCAGTGACCACTCAAATATCAAATTCCAAGGTGAGACAGGACAAGTATCTTTCCTCCCAGCCTCTCTCCTATGTTAGTTCTTACCTCTTCCTCTCATCCGTTGACTGTTGCTGCTCTCTTCACCTGAATGTCCTCTGGGTCTCCTCCCTATCAGAATCACCCCAGGACAGCAGTCTAACTAAGTCAAACTGCTTTTAAAAAGATCAAAACAGTGATCTTCACCTATAGTGAGGAAATAAATGACTTGCTAAAAAACTAGATTCCCAAATGTCTGATTCAGAGAGTCTTAATAGAACTCCATTCTTTCTGTATTATTACCTAGATTCTTTTAAAACATCTAGAACTCTGGAGGGATGGTGGTTAAGCACTAGGCTGTTAGCAGTTTGAAAGTACCAGCAGCTCCCCAGGAGAAATACAGGGATTTCTACTCTGGGACAGACTTACAGCCTGAGGAACCCTGCTCTACTTGGTTCCTATGATCTAGAGTCAATTTGACGGCAGGGGCTCTGGGCTTGAGTTCCACATTTAAGGAATCCCAGTGCAATAAGGGCTATGCTGTGCATTCAGACGTACCAGCTGCACCTCAGAAGAAGGATGGGGTTGTCTGCTCCCATACAAATGTATAGACTCAAGACATTCACAGGGCAATTCTACTTTGTTCTCCATAAGGCTACCATGAGCTACAATCAACTCGATGACAAGGAGATTATTGAGTCCCATAGTTAGATAAAATGGTTTAATATACAACGTTTTTTTCCCCCAGAAACTTTAAACATACTGTCTTAAACTACATAGGGGGAAATTCCTTCAGTAGCATCATTTGCATCACCAGACATTCAATAAGAAAGCTATTCTTGAGACAATATAGGTTAGGTACCCTGTGCCCTCAAGAATTTATAGATACTTCTTTATAGTTACCCAGACTGTAATCACCTTCTTCTTCTTTTTTAAATTTATTATGATTTGGAAGAAGGTTTCAGAAAAGGTTGGGTTTTTTTCATTCAAAAATTCATATACATTGTTTCACTTCATCTTTTTTTATAGCTTAAGGAAAAAAATTCTTAAGGACTCAGTAGATCTTCAACCTGAGCAAAATCTTATCTGAAATTCAAACCAGGGACCAAATGTTATCCAGTTGATTTCTCTATGGATTCTGTAATTTAGTGTCACAGAAACATAAAATGTCTAGATTGCACAACTGCTTTATGAAGTACTGTTCATGTCATTGGGAAGAAAAAAATCCACTAGAAATAAAATGTTATATTTCAAAATGCGGATTTCTGTGAAGACTTCAACCAGTTAATCTTAGTATTGAATCTATGCACATTATAAATATATATATATATATATCTTCTACAGTCATTTTCTTTCTCACTGGAAAAAAAAAGCTAGCACTTCTCAAACCTCCTTACTGGGTTAAATGGATAAAACAAAAAAACCAAGCCCATGGAGTTTTTCTTATTCATAGCAATCTCACAGGACAGTAGAACTGCCCCGCAGGGTGTCTCAGGCAGGAAATCTTGTGGATGAAGACTGTCACATGTCCCTCTGGCAGACAGGTCTAAAGTGCCAGTCATTCCATTGGCATTATACCTTACTTTGAGTCTGAGAAGAAAGAGATTGTGGGGTTCTGCAAAGCAGAGTTACAAGAGCAGCATTTCATCTGCCATTTCAGGCAGCACCCTACAGAAGCCTTGCGTTAAAAGGACAAAGGGGGAAAGAACAAAATATGAATGCTTTTCCTACATGGAAGAAATTCCGTCCTTCATGAAGACCTGTGCGACTGATAGAGAGCAGTGAGGCTGAGGACCAAAAGCTGACAGGGCATAAATAGTTTCCTAAGGGCCTTCTAAGACATCTATCACAGAATTATTAGTGACTCCGTTTGATCATCAAATGAAAGGCTGCCATAAATCAAGAAGATAAAAGGACAGTTCTCATGCAGAGGTCTGAAAAGTCTTCAAACATCTGGTCTGGAAAAGGCTTAGTGGAGTGGGGTGTAATTCAGAGAACCTCTTGGAAAGTGAAAAGAAGGAATTTCAGTTGTCTTATTTCAAAGTACAGGGATTAATAGCCAGATAGGTGAGTGAATGGCCCGACCAGAAGGGACTTGTAGTCAGCCTGGCTGGCAGAAGTCCCTTTGGATATATCCTTTATCCATTGATTATATTCACTTTTTTCTCTTCAAAGAAAAAGTAGTTACTCTGTCCTCTTCCCATTTATTTTTAACTGATGTCAAGCACTTAACCAGTGCACCAGCAGGGCTCTTAGTCTGTTAGAGATTTGCATATATCCACCACTCACTCATCTGTCCTCCTCTGGTGACTTGTGTGTAGTTAAGATGCAATGTGGTGATCCAGCACAATCATACCACAACTATTTTAAATAACAGTAGCATTGTTCACGAGGCAGGCTTCAATGGAGCTTCCACACTAATACAGACTAAATCTACTTTCCTTCTAGAGTAAGACAGGCTGGCAACCAACTTTTGAAAATTTGTCAATGGAAACCCAACAAATCACAAGAGCAGAGTGTACCACAAAGTGCTGACAGGTGGACCCACAAAGTGGAACCCATTCCAAATACATAGTGCACAGCAACAACTATGAAGATTGTGCAGGGCTGGACAACATGGTGTTCTATTGTGCCTGGGGCCTTCTTGAGTTGGCAACAACTCAACCACAACTGACAACAACAATAGTAAATAAATGCATGGATTAAGTAGACAATCATTGTTGATCATTGTCCAAAAAAGACAGATGCAGAACATTAAGCAAACCATTGCCCTGGATACACACTAAATGATTAAACTAACATGAAAATGAACTATGGTTCCAATGAACGTCACAACTTTCTAACTTAGAGAAGAGTGTCAAAAATAATCTGTGCTAGGTCATTGTGTTGTAACTGGTAACTGTTATAGATTGCACCCCACCCCACTTGCCCCAGTGTCACTCACAGGAGTGAGTCAAAAAGTAATGCCATTGAGGGTTCCAGCTCATACCTACGCAGCCAAACAAAACCTGTTTAAATGTGTCTCTACAGATGCTAAAGAAAGATTCCCTCAGTGATATTGGCACATATAATCCTGTTTGGGTGCCTTTAGGGGAAAGGGTTGCTCTTTTCACCAGTATTTTAAGCATGATTAAAGTTGATTGAAACAATTTATGGAACAGATCATTAACTGAGGACGGTTTTCTGAATTTGCCAATATCAACCAATGAACAAGGGTCAATCAAATCAATGCCTTCCAAAGGAATCTGCCGAGCCACTCCAACTCCAGGCAGGGCGGTCAGTTCCGAAGGCTGTGGCTTTTGATTTTGGTGATGCCAAAGGGACCATGTTGATAGATTTCAGAGGACATGGGAGATTTCATCGTGAGATTTAATTCTGAAGAAGTTTGAAGAAAATTCAACCCTAAATAGGCCAAGAAAGTTGCACCCTGGAATTTGCTCTCCTCCAGACAATGCACCTGCTCATGCTTTAAGGGGAGTAAAGTCTGCTAGAACAGAATGTCCAGAGGAACGTTATCCTGGTCTTGACCCTTCAGGTGTCTAATTTCCAAGTATATATTTAAACAGAGAATTATGCGACTCTCTTGAGGGTGTTGTTTGCAGCACGCAGAATTCCTTCGGGAAGGGCTAGAGAGAAAGAAAACTCTGCCTTTGGAAGGATACAAACTTGCAAGGAGAATTTGTTGAGAAGTGGGAGCTTCATATGTTGGTATTCTTGTTTACCAAAGACTTCTGTGAATGTTTAACAATACTGTTTTACTTCCCCTCCTATGTCCTTAATTGTACCATCCTGGTAGTTTCAAAATCATTACAATCCGTAGTACACGTATCCTTTTCTTTGGAAAGCCAAAATGCAAAGGCACGTCAGCTTCTCAAATTTAATATGCGCCCAGTCCATTTTGTTATGGGGGCGAGGGGAAGAAGTGGGGGGGGGGTGTAGGGAGAGGGAGGGGCTGCTGGCAACTTCAAAGAGCGGCCGCCCGAGCACAGGTGCGCGCTCTCTGGGGAAGGTGCAGGACAGTGCTGGACTGGAGCGCACATGTGGCTGTGCAGCAAATGAGGGGCGCTGGAAGATCAAAAGGAAACCTGAAAATGACAGGTCACCCTCAATCTGTACCTCTCAACGAGGATTAGGACGGCGGGCGTTTGAAAGGCAGCTCCTGATCTTTACAAGGGCAAGAGCCACGGACTCCAGTTTAACCTGTAATGGATCTGATTCTGCTAGTTTCATTACCGCTCGGTGCAGAATTCATTCCACGCCGGCGAAATTCAGGTAGTACGGAAAGCTCTTTAACGTTTGTGAAGGGAAAGCCTGCATTCCATGGCTTCCATGGGCTCCTTTGAAGTGTCCCTAGCGAGCCAGTCTTCCCAGCTCACCCAGCTCTGTGAACCGCTCTCCCCAAACAGGTGGAAAGTGCCATTTTGCCTTAGAACAAGGTCGAGACTCTTGCAATCCGATCACTTATAAATATTTCATGCCCCCCGTCCTTTAAGTTCTGGCCTTTTTCCTTGTTTCAAAAAAATAAACGATGTTCTGGCTTTACTAAGCTTGAGTTTCCCATATGCAATTCTAGCAGAATGAAGGCAAGGAGGAGCCTCTTTTATGCAACCCTGGGGTTATGAAGAAGCGCAGGGTGAGGCTTGTACCTCCTGCGTTATGGAAAGCAAAATAATCTAGCCAGTGCTCTAGTGAATTAGCATTGTAACCACAAGCAAATTACATGCCCCTCTGTGTTCTGGTTTCTTCTTTTTTAAAGCTCCTAACCGGGCTTAATGGAAATAAACAGTATTCATGAAAAAAATTGATGAGTTCCACATAACATCTTAAAAGCTAACAGAAGGAATAAAAAGTCCATCAAACGTGTTTGTGTGTGTCTTGCAGATCTTATTTGCAAAACTAATTGCTGATTGCCTTCTACTGTTTTTCTTTAACTAAATATATGGAAAACATCTGCCAAAGGTAGCCCCAACTCTGGGGTTCTTTGCAGGAAAGAGTGTGTGGAC
Organism: Nesogale talazaci; assembly: GCA_004026705.1. Taxonomy (NCBI): domain Eukaryota; kingdom Metazoa; phylum Chordata; class Mammalia; order Afrosoricida; family Tenrecidae; genus Nesogale; species Nesogale talazaci. Next base: position 15,317 of record PVJH01004334.1, read on the forward strand.
TCCAAAGAATCCATTTTTCCCAGCTGCAATTGCACTTGTACATGTCATTTAAGCCACGACGACTCGACTCGCCGCTTTACTCCCTGGCCTGGTACTAAAACGTTTGGATCACTAGATAAAAGTTGAATTTGCTCTGTAGACAAAACGTGAGGTTTATGACATTTTATATCTCATCTTGCATGGCTCAGTGTAACCATCTACACAATTTCACAAAATAACACATCCAGTCCAATAAATGTCTAAGTCACATTCTTTCTGCTTGAGTACCTAGAAATGTTAGCTTATTTGATTTAATTACAAAAGAGCAAGTCAATAAAGTAGTCTGAGGAGAAAATTTCGAGCTCTGCATGCTCAATAGATTTACTCACTCAGCTGCCAGAAAACATGTCAAATGCTCTGGCAGAAAATTCAAATGATCTGATTATATTTGATTAAAACCGAAGTAAAACCAATGGGGAGAAATTATCAATAGTGTGTTGTGAAATCGTAACAGGGAGATTTGGATTGCATGATAATTAAGTTTACTATTGAATAAGGTTTAAGATTCATTTGAAAAGAAAAAAAATACAGAACTGTGGGGACAACAAAGACTGGGAAAAGTCCATTTAGGTATCAAGGTCTCATCTTCTGAAAAGCAAGTGTTTACTAACCTTTCATGCTTTTTATTTGAGAGCAATAATGGGTGGATAGGTGTGGGGAGGAGGCAGGGGGAGGGATGGACTGGAACCCTGGACCCTGCAGTCCCGGGACAAGAGTGGAGTGCCCACATTACCTGTAGTGATACCCAGAGCAGACCATTCTGTGGTGGAAATTTGCCTGGACCTTTGTTTCTGCCCCAGTTGTTTTTTGAGGTTTCATATAGACTCCTGTCAGCCTAACTAGATTTTTTAATAATACTTTTATTGGGGGCTCTTACATCTCTTATCACAATCCATACATTCATCCAGTTTATCAAGCACAATTGCACATATGCCACCAACATCATCACTTTCAAAACATTCCCTTCCCACTTAAGCCCCTGATATCAGCTCCCCATTTCTTCCCCCCTCCCTCGCCCACCCTCCCTCATGAATCCTTGATAAGTTATAGATTATTTTTTCCATATCTTACATCATCCTCCATTGCCCCTCACCCACTTTTCCATTATTCGTTACCCTGGGAGGGGGTTCTACTTTGATCCTTGTGATCAATTCCTCCTTTCTTCTCCCCACTCTCTCCTAATCCTCCTGGTATTTCTCCTCTCTTGTTGGTCCTGAGGGGATTATCTACACTTTGTTGTGGGCTCTTATCTGTAGCAGTGTGCACGTTCTGGTCTAATCCAATTTGTAATTAGAATTGAGATCATGAGAGTGGGGTGAAGGTGGCACCAAAGAACTAGAGGGAAATTGTGTGTCTTGACTAGATTGTTGAAGGTGTGGGTGGTAGAAATGATTAGTATACCTTATTCTTACTACCGGAAAGGTTGGAGACTTGGTTGTGCCCAAGAGACACCTTGGAAAAAAGGCCAGGTGATTACTCTGTAAAAATCAGCATTGAAAACCCCATGGAACATGTTCCCATGTCAAACATGGGAGCATCATGCATCAGAATCAACAGCTGGTTTTGCTTCGTTGTTGTTGTTGATGATGGTGTTTTTAATATACTTTTAATAGATGTTATTTTTGTTTTAAGTTAATTGGGCTTTTCCCATTATTTGAATCCCAATATCCTAAAAGCATCAAATATAATACAGAAAAAGGAACTGTGGCAAATAAAGGATCCTTTATTATAGATCTCTCTGAGTAAAAAGAGTTAGAGAAGAAATAAATGATAACATAGCTAATGCCTCTAGCTGAGAAACCGATGATTGTCTTAGAATATTGTGAAACAGCTACATAGTTAAACGTTATCCCTTAGGATGCAGAGGCTATTGTATGAAGGGAAATAGAAAAACCTGTGATGGTGGAGCATCTTACATACAACTGTTTAGTCCTAACTATGGAGCCGGCGGGCAGGGAGGGCACAAAAAAACTCACATAGGCATACTGTGGCCAAATTGAAAGCAGAGAGTATGTACATGATTCAACTACAAGTCAGTCATCTGGACTTCCTCTTATCTGAGCAATGCCCACCAAAGTTCACACAATTGAAGAGGTCAGCTTGAATTTTCAGTGATTTCACTAAAATCCAAATTAACGCGAACCAATGCTTGGGAGAAGAACAATGTGTCTGTCCTGTCGCTTAACGTGGGACTGAAGATGGCCTCTCTTCTTATGGGCTCTTTCTGTACAGAGGGTTGACTCAGTTCTAACTTGACCCACAGAGGACCCAGGCAACAAGGCTAAACTGCCCGGATATAAATCAACCCCACCTTTCCGACTTGCTACTGTAGGTGCTCTCAGCAGCACCTGCCCCATAGGCTCCTGGCCACGTGTCGGTGTTGGCTGCCGTGGCACAGCCCAATATGAGTAAGTTCTCCTTGCTCTCAGCACCTGCCCCTCCTCTCCTCCTGCAGCTTCTTGTTGCTGCGAATGCACGAGAACCTAGAGCAGTGGTTCTCAACCTTCCCAGTGCCGGGACACTTTAATACAGTTCTTCCTATTGTGATGCCACCCTCCCAACCACAGAATTATTTCCATTGCTACTTCAGAACTGTAATGTTGCTACTGTTATGAATCGGGTGACCCCTGAGAAAGCATCCTCAACCCCCAAAGGGGTCATGGCCCACAGATTGAGAATCACTACTGTGGCAGTCATGTGCTTATGTTAATTTTATAATTGAAATGTAGGGGTGGAGTCTGGCCTGTTAATCAGGAGAAAGCAATTGAGTAGCTGAGGAGGCCTCTGTGTGGGCATGGCTTTCACCTGAGACTCCTGGGAAATCTCGTGGTATTTCCCTCGTGAAGATGAGAAGCTATCTTCCCCAGTTGTTGGGAGTTAGCTAGAGGTGATGGTTAACCACAGGCAACACAGAATGGCTGCGGCTGGGAAGCTGGAGTAGCTGGTGGAGAGACCACACGGCTTAGCTCTGATGAAGACAGACCTCTGAAACTGGAGTGGCATGCTGTTGATGGACCTGAGCCCTGGAAGAGAGGAGCCATGGGGAGACCCCTGCCAGCGTCAGAATTCTGCACCCACCGACCTGTGACTTCCTGAGTTGGAAGTAGACTTTATAGAGTGATTTCGGGCATATGGGTTAATACTGGACTTATGACTTTGCACTGGACTGGATTGGGATGCCTTCTTAGGGTCACATTTCTTTTGTATATAAACCCTTTCCTTATACCTATATGCGTGTCTCTGAGGTTTTGTTCCTCTAGTCTACCCAGACTAACACAACTACCTAGATAGTTTCTATAGAGGTTCAGTGTGCTGTTAATAGTCTGTGAAGAGTTTATGCCCTGCAAAATTGACTTGGAAAATGGTAGGTAGCTGGTAAATTCTTCTCCTTCCTCTCCTGTTACATTTGAGGGAGTACTTGGTCGATGAAGGTAACAGCATGACCACACTATGAAGTGTTATGCAGCAAGCAAGCAATATTTCTTAGGGTCAACACCTTGACAGCTGTATGCAGGAGGTTGTCCACCACAGTGGGTGCTTTAGAAGCTGTCCAGGTATTGACTCCTTTAAGAGAATGATTCACTAGCCTTAAGACTTTCTTTCCAGTAGTGTGGGTACAGACACACTGGTATTACTAAGTCTTCTTGGGTTTCCTAGTGGTCAACTAGTCCCTGTCTCTGCCTTTGGGAACTGTGTTAGTCCACATAGACTAGAGGAACAAATTTCATGGACACGCATATGGTTATAAGGAAAGGGTTTACATACAAAAGGAATGGAACACTGAGAAAGCATCCCAACCCAGTCCAGTTCAAACTCACAAGTCCCATATTAACCAATATGCCTGAAAACAGTCTATAAAGTCTTCTTCCAACTCACAAAGTCACAGGTCAGTGGGTGCAGAAGCCCGGCGCTGGCAGGGTTCTCCCCATGGCTCCTCGCTTCCAGGGTTCAGGGTCCAACAACAGCATCCTGTGGTGGCAGAAGCAACTCATCGCTGGCAGAGGTCTCCATGTGCCTGCCCCAGCTTCAGAGGTCTGGCTTCTCCAGGGCAAAGCCATGTGGTCTGTCCGCCAGCTCCTCCAGCTTCTCCGATGCTGCCATCTTGTCTTGTTCACGATTCATTGTCTCTGAGACTAACTCCCAACAACTGGGAAAGATAACTTCTCATCTTCACAAGGGAAATATCGCGAGATTTCCCAGAAGTCTCAGGAGGAAGCCATGCCCGCATAGAGGCCTCATTGGCTACTCAATGGCTATCTCCAGATTAACAGGCTAGACTCCACCCCTACATTTCAATCATAAAATTAACATAAGTACATGACTGGCACAGGAACACACACAAAATCATGTTTTCTTGTATTCACTAAACATGAATCCTAGTTGGACAGATAGTAACAAACATTATGGTTTGCAGTCATCATTGCTATGCCAGCAGATCAGCCCTTCATAGACAATGAATCTTTCCCAATGGTGTAGATAATACATCTGCTCCTCCCCTTCCACTCTCATTTTCCCCAAAGTGTTCATGAGAAGTAAGCAAAGTAAATCAAGTGTGCATTCCTGTTTGTTTTTAACATGAGTGCTTGCTGTTAGGATAGCTGTAGCATTGTTGTGGATGTGACTTGCTAGCCCGTCGGTGTCTCATTCCTGCATTTCCCAAGTCTGGGAAGTGGAATTGCCCCCTGTTCACCAGACAGCGACTTCTCAGAAGCACATCTCCAAGTCTCTTTTCAAAGATACTTTTGGGTGGGTTCAAATTGGCAACCTTTGGTCCTTAGTCAAATGCTTATCCATTTGTGCTCTCTGGGGACCCTAAAGTAAGAATTAAAAGTAGAAACTGCTTTCCACACCTGAAGCACATTTACTAACGTAGATATATCTGTTTATGTGCAAGCTTGCCTCGCTGGAGCTGTGTGGTAGTTAGATGATTTGATGTCAACTTGAAGATGCATGGAAATGTAGGGGTGGAGTCAAGCTTGTCAATCAAGTGGTAGCTTGATGATACTTCCTTGGGTGGGTGTCCTTTTGTATAAGGGTGAGGACTTCTGGAAACCACTTTCTCTACCAGTCTGCCTTTCTGCCTGCTGGAACTCTCGTCTGCCTCCATAGCTCCACGTGGACAGCTGCCATATTTCCCTTGACCTTGGACCTATGTGACTCTGTCCACCCCAACCTGTGATCTTCTTGCTTCACTTTTTTGCAGCCCCAGCCTATAGTCACGTGAGTCTGGAGAGGGACTTAGGGACCAGCATCAGACTTGTGTCGGGTTGGGATGTCTTCTTGATGTGTAATCACCTCTTCATTATACATCAATGAGTGTCACTGGTTTTGTGTCTCCAGCCTAGACCCAACACAGGCAGTAAACACACTTCTCTAGCTCTGCAGTTATTTTCTGTTGCCACCACACAAAGAGGATGCTCTTGCTTTATCACACACATTCCAGAGCCCAAACACCAGCATCAATGATATGCCAGCACATCAGAGTTTAGAAGAAGCAACATTTCATTTCCAAATGAAAGGAATTAACAAAGACATTCTTTTCTCCAATAAATGTTTGGATTAAATGGTCTTTTTTTTTTTCAGTTATGTTGATGATCCAAGTTTCTGCTAGATATAATTTATCTCCAAACAGCAACTTTTGTCTATTCACAGAAATAATTAGATATAGAAAGATTTTCACATCTTGCATTTGAAAACAAAGCGCTGATGATCAGTCCAAGAATGCCAGTGATGGCATGCCAAAATGCTAAAAAAATATATGGTTGGCTTAAGCTAATGGACTGATTTTTTTCCCTTTAATCATTTTATTGGGGGTTTGTGCATCACTTTTCACAATACATAGTTAAATATACTGTGCCAAGCACCCTCACATGCCTGCTTTCATTAACATTCTCCAAATATCCGCTTTTCCACTTGGGTCCGCTATCAGATTCCCATCCTTCCCCCCTCTGTCCTTGATCTCCCCCCAAAATCCTCATTACTTTATAAGTTATTATTGTTTTGTCTTATCTTACACAGCCCGACCTCTCCCCTCACCCACTCCTCTGATGTCTGTCCTCCAGATAGGAGGTCATCCGTAGATCCCCACAATTGGCTCCCTCTCTCCACCCCACCTTCCCTCCACCCATTGATAACTCCACTCTCAAGACTGGCCCCGAGGGGCTCATCCACCCTGGGTTCCCTGTATTTCCAGTTCCCATCTCTGCCAGTGCACCTCCTCCAGTCCAGCTGGATTTGTAAGATAGAGTTGGGACCATGATAGTTGGGGGGAGGAAGTCTTCAGGAACTAAAGGAAAGTTGTATGCTTCATCACTACCTCACTGTGCCTTGATTGCCCATCTGCTCCCTGTGACCCCTCTCAGGGGGTCCAATTGCCCATAAGTGGGCCTTGGGTCCCCACCCTGCTCTCCTCTTCATTCTTATTGATGTGATTCATGTTTATTGATCTTTGAGATCTGCTCCCTTGGCCCCCTGTGAACACAGGCTGGTGTGCTTCTTCCATGTGGGCTTTGCTACTTCTGTGCTGGATGGCCACTTGTTCACCTTCAAGCCTTTAAGATCCCAGCTACTTTATCGTTTGGTGGCTGAGCGACATCAGTTTCCTCCCCTCTGTCTGCCTCTGCACCCTTTTGTCTTCAGTGGTCATGTCAAGATGGTGGGCACATACTGATATGATTTTTGTTCTTTGATGCCTAATACCTGGTTCTTCCACACCTTGTGGTCACGCAGGCTGGTGTGCTTCTTCTATGGTGGTTTTTGTTGCTCCTGGGCTATACTACAGTTTGTTTCCCCTCAAACCTTTACCACTTCAGAAAGTATATCTTTTGATAGCCAGGTATCATCAGATATCTTCACCACTCTTGGTCATGTCCCCACCTGTCTTCAGTGATCATCTCAGGAAGGTGTATACAGTGATACATTTTTTTTCCTGTTTGATGCCTGAGACCTGATCCTTTTGACACCTCAGAGCCACACTGGCTGGTGTGGGCTTGGATACTTCTCAGCTAGATGGCCATTTGTTTATCTTCAGGCTTTAGGACACCAGACTCTATATCCTTTGATAGCTGGGTGCCATCGGTTTTCTTCACCACATCTGCTTATGCACCTGTTTGACTTCAGTGATTGTATTGGGCCAGTGAGCATTAAGGAATACCAGATTCATAGAACAAAGTATTCTTGCATTGAAGGAGTGCATTGAAGGTGGGGTCCCAAGGTCCAGCTGCTACCTTAGTACTAAACCTATAACTATCTGTACCTTAATTTATTCCCACCTTATCATAGTTATATTTACATATATACATGCCTATGTTTAGGCCTCTACAAGTGCTCTTTGCCTTCTCATTCCTTCTCCTATTTCCTTCCTGTCCCACTGTCATGCTAAGCCTTCATTTGAGTTTCAGGACTTCCTCTCTGTTATATTACCCTACTTTGGCCCTACCAGGCCTGCCACATCCTCCTCACCACTAAATGCAGACCATTTGCTGTTCCCCCAGTCCCTGAATCTGTTCATGTCCTCCTTCTTCTCCCTCCCGCTCCCCGCCTCAAGAACCATCAGTCCAGTCATTTTCTCCTCCTGACTGTCCTCCCAGGAGTGCTCCCTTCCTGATTCAGTCCATTTTGGGTGCTCAGACATTGCTTCCCTGCCATGTGACCTCCGAAATGTCCTCTGTCACTGTCTGTAGGGAAACAGTGTGACAGATGTATATTTGTAAGTATAACTATGAATAGGTGGGAATAAATTAAGGTACAGATAGTTATAGGTTTAGTATAAAGACTATTGTTGTTTGCCCAGTCCCTCCACCCCAGCCCCTGTGGCTTAGGTTCCTGTAGGGGCATAGTCCTCTGAGCATCGTGGGCAGGGATCGGGCCAGCGTGGGGACCGGACCAGCTCTCTTTCATAGTGACCCCCGTGTTTACATTAGAAAGCCCGGAGATGCTAGTGGTTTTGAATTGCTGATCATTGGACTGCATCGAACTCTACCAACAGGGCTCCATTATGAGCAATGAATTCCTATCAAATACATAGTTATGTTCGTAACATCAGCCCTTTTAAAACTAGGCTCTATTTTGTTCTCCTGGGCATAGCCTTTAGGCTCAGCAAATGAATAAATAATAATGGATCACCAATGCTGTAGGTTAGCTGACGTTTAATGAGGCAACATGGGCCCTTGGGACATATCAGAGGGAGAAGAGTATAAAAAGTGACTGCTGTCTCTGTGCTTTTTTGAGAAAGTTTAATTTTCACTTTTATCAAGCTGTCCATTAGCAAGCTAGACTATGTGTAAAAACCTTGAAATTAAAAAATATTTTTGCTTACTTAAGGATATCCCAAGAGATGCTAATAAGTTCTAGATGAAGGTGTTATACAATTCTAAAAAAAGACTGGAGTGATACAAAGAGTGGGGCAATAAGATGTAGTTACATGCGACGGGGTGTCTAACATGAGGGGGCTTCAGAAAGCTAATGGAAATAGGGGAATTAAAAGACAATGACATTTTCCCAGGAACATACTGAAGCCACCTCATCGCTACCGTCTCCCCATCTGTCAGTTTATTGTACGGTGTGGTTTGTGTTTGTATGATATTGGGGGTTATGACACCAGCACCTCAAATGCTAGCACAGCCACCCCAGTGGACAGATTTCAAAGGAGTTTTCAGACGTCAGAAAGAAGAAATGTCTGTCAAACTACGGAAAATTCGCCAGTAGCAAATAGGTCTTTAAGCCAGTCTGAACCGCTCTGACACAGAAAAATTGGAACAGATCCAGATTTTTAAAGATTGGGTCAAGTAGAAGGATAACTAGAACCGGGGAACCTGCAGGTCAGAGCTCTGGGATAGGAGACAAGCAGAGCTCTTCCAGAAGCGCAAGGCAGGAGGCTGGAAGACTGCTAGGAATGCAGAGAAGGAGCATGAGAGCCAGAACTCGGTACTCCCGTAAGGACTTACAGTTTGAGAGCCCCACAGCGGCAGTTCCACTTTGTCTAGCGTCTCCATGAGTCCGATTTTGATGGCATCAGTGACACTGATTCAAAGTGGTGTGGTTGACTGGTACCTTTGAGCAGCATGCTGTTGTTTCTGACTCTGCCAAACAGATGCTTTGTTTCCTAAGAGGATGGGCAAGTTTCTAGCAGGGGATGGACACATAGGGTGTCTTCCGTTCTGTTGATCGTTCCAGTACATGCCTATTTTACAACCTCAGTTTTGCTTTGTTGGTCACAACTGAACCTGGAAGTGATGTCCTGGTAAAAATCCTATGGATTACCACATAAACTTGGTCCAGGTAATGCTGCTTCCGTGTGGGGCATCTGCCAGGCTGAAAGACACTCCGAGTACATGGCAGGGCCCCCAGTGGTCCCGCATCCCGTCCATCCTGCAGCACCTCATTTAGCTGTCTACAGTCACAAGAACAACTTGACTGCAGTAGCAGCACAAACACAGGCATTCATATTTAAATGCACTATCACTTAGCAAAAGGTTTCCTTTGTTCGAAATGTTGCATTAATAGTCCACGTAAGCTTGAATTAAAAAAAGATTTCATCTTTCCTCCATTTCTGTATATGAAGTTTGCCTTTTCCTTGAGAAACACCCAGTATTTGTAGCACCAGCCCTCAGGTTGTGGGATGCCAAGAACATCATGCTTCAAAGACAACTTTCTTCTGCCCAATGTCTTTTCCACATTGACTTACTTTTGGTCCTTTGAGTCAAGAATTCATGTACCATGTAGACATTCTCCAAAGATAAGGACAGTGATTATTAAGATATAAAGCTTGGCTTTTAAAAGTTCTAGAATTTTGATCTGTCAACATTTCTTGGGTATATATCCTCAATACATATTTATTACAAAATCCTACAAGGAGGTTCACAGAATAGCTTCAAAGCTGATGCTCAGCCTGGTAGAGTTTTTGAATTGCAAGGAAAACTCAAAATGGGAAAAACCTAATATTCAGTTCTTTCACATATAAAAACCAGTTAAGATGTTGAAACCCTGAGACACCATTATTATCTCTAAGGATCTTCCTATATGTATGCATCTAGAAAACACTCATAAAATTCTTAATCTATACGCGACTGAAAATTAAGTTAGAAAGTAATTTTTGTTGTAATTTTTAAAAATTAACTTTGTAATACCTAGCAGCTAGAAGAGTTTTAAGTTTTTGAGCTGTGGCTTTGGGCATGTGCTTTTAAGGCTAGCATTAGGTGGATGTTTCTCCTGTGGATCCCCGGTGATATAGCAGGTTCTGCTTTGGATCCCAACCAGCCACTCACAGGATGAAAAGTGAAGCTCTCTCCTCCAGTAAAGATTGACAGTCTTGGAAAAACATGGGAAGAGTTCTATTCTGTCCCCTACAGCTTTGTTGTTGCTGTTGTTAAACTGTAGCAAATTAAACTCAATCCTCTTTTCAAGGACTTATTGTAAGTTGATGTATTTCTGCCCTACAATGGGCCAAGTTTACAAGTCATCATGTTAGGCACTTTACCAGTATATCAAGTTCAATACTCCTGTCTCTGCCTGTGTGTAAGAAAGATCAGAGTCATAGCTCAATTGCGATCATCAAAGTAGAAAACAAGAGTTGTCCTGGTGAAAGAGTTGAGCTGAATTATACTCGAATGTTATGTTTTTCTTTATTATTTGAGTTTCTTTAGAAGAGAAATTATTACCACTGCATTCTCCCTGCCATGACGTCAATGCCCATGCGCAGCGACTATTGAAGGCAAGACAGAACTGCCCCTGGGGGTTTCCAAGACAGTGTTTTGTGGGAGTACAAAGTTCCATCTTTCTCCCTCAGAGAGACAGGTGGTTTCAAACAGCCGAGCTTGAAGATCACAGCCCACACGGAACCATTACGTCACTGGGATGCCTCACTCCCACCATAGTCAAAACAATGATGCCTCTCGACTAGAAACAGGGTCTCCGAGCTCTTCCAACAACCACTAGCATTCACCTCCATGCACCCGGCAGTCTGCTGCTCACCAACATCTCTTGGGCCTCACAGGGGCATCTGTAACTCCGAAGGCAGCAGCACCTGCTTGCAGGAGTAGATGAGTCTTTGGTTGGTAGAAATGGTCCCTTTGCTAGACTGCTAAGAGAAATGTGGCCAGTTTGAGTCCACTTAGAGCCCCCTAAAAGAAAAGCTTGTAGATTGATTTCCCCCAAAATCAGTTATGGAGAACCTTACCACACACAGGTCTACGCTGATACTCACGGGGTTGCCCTAAGTTCTAGTGTAAACTCAACACCCGCTTGGTGCCTCGGATCACCGGAGGCTGTGTCCTTCTGCTCCCACCCCGCTGCAAACGTCACCAGGCAGCCAGGTTCCGGTTTGAACTCAGTACACACCAGATGGCATCCTGGATATTTGCTCTTCCGATAAGATCAGCACGTAAAAGCGCCCCCCACCCCCAAACTCCCCAAGCCCTCTCCGCAGCCGCTAGATCTTTCTTCTTCCTCCACATCAGCTGGTCTCAGTGATCTGGAGAAGGCTGATGGCTACAACCAGGGAGTCCAGTAACTGTCGCATTCTGCGAGTACCCCACAGCCGAGGGATGTCACAGAGCGAGGCCCAAACCAACTCTCCTAGAAGCCAGGCCAAGCCAATGTTCTAATGGCTCCATCCCCAGCTGGTAAGACCGCTGGTCCCTTGTTGAGGCTATTTCAGGTTGGTGCTCTCACTCTCCTATGGTTTGGGGGCATTAGAACATCTGGGTCAAGGACACAGGCTTCAGAGTTGGCTGCTTTTGCATTTAGACTCCATTACTAGTCTGCGTGTCCTTGGCCAAACCTCAGATACTTCATCTATTAAGTAGAAATGATACCCGCCTCGTAAGTGTTCTGCATTGCATTTTAACGACTCGACAAAGATGTTATTACATATCATAAAATACATCGATTTAAAGTGTAGAATGTGGGGGTTGTAAGATCCTTTCAGACATGTGCAATTATGATCACGCTCCCGTTTCAGAAACTCTCACCACCCCAGAAAAGAACTCACACTCCCTAATGGTCATTCCTCATGTCATCCTGTGTCCCCTAAGCCTGGCCGACTATGAGTATCTGTTGCAATAGGGTTTGTTGCTATAGATTTGCTAATTCTGGACATCTCAAACAACCTGAACCATACATTAAATGACCTTTTGAAACAGGTTCCTCTCAATTTGCGTGTTTTCAAGGTTCATTCCCATTATAGCATCTCTCAGCCCTTCCTCATTTTTCACTCTGGAATATACCACATTTTGTCTATTCACCTATCAGGTGATGGGCACTTGAGCTTTATCTACTTTGGGCGGTTATGAATCATGCTACTTAGAACATTTGTAGATCAATTTTTATATGATCATTTCTCTCAGGCATTTCATAGGAGTTACTGGGTGACATGGGGGCCTTATGTTTAATGTTTTGTGCAATGGCAGATGGTTTTACCAAAGTGACTGCATCATTTTGCAATGCATTAAGGCTCCAGTTTCTCCACGTTCCTGGTGCCCTGTCAGCACTGTCAGCTAAGTACTGGAATAAGACCTGCAAGGTTGGCAGTTCAAGCCCTCCAGCTGCTCCACAGGAAAGATGAGGCGAGATCTCCTGAAAGGACTCACAGCCTCAGAAACCCCAGAAAGCAGCGGATCCTAACCTGTGGGTCACAATACCTTTGGGATCGAATGGCCCTTTCATGGGGGTCATTTAAGACCATCGGAAAATATAAATCTCTGATGGTCTTAGGTACTGAGACACAGCTCCTCCATGGGTCTCCAGGAGGGTCGGCCCACATGCAGTACCCAGTGTGAAGACTGTTTCCCATGCTACATCATGCTTCAAGACAAGGTTTCATTTATTTGTCATTAGAAATAAATATTTCACAATATATAATTATATATTGTTTTTGTGATTAATCACTGTGCTTTAATTATGTTCCATTTGTAATGATGAAACTACATCCTGCATTTACATGATGATTCATAACACTAGCAAAATGACAGTTATAAAGTAGCCATGGAAATAATGTCAGGGTTGGGGGGCACCACTGCATGAAGCACTGTATGAAGGCTCTTGCATGAGCAAGCTTGAGAAGCACTGCCCTAAAGGATCACTGGAGTTAAAACCAACTCACTCCCAGTGGGTAGGGGTCAGTAAGTATAAAGGACTGTCTGGTGGTTCTCCTTTGCATTCTCCTAATCACTAACTGTGCATCTTTCTATGTGCTCAGTGGCTATTTGTATGTCTTCTTTGGAGAAATACTTATTCAAGCTCTTTACCCCATTTTAAAATTACTTAAGTTTGTCTTTTTATATAATCTGAGTACTAGATCTTTATGACAGGTTTATGATTTGTAAGTATTTTTTCCCCATTAACTAGCTCCTCTGTTTTTCTTGATAATTTCCCCTTTGGAGCACAGACGTTTGTCTGTTAACTTTGATGTCCAATTTATTTATTTTTCTTTAGTTACTTATGTTTTGGATGTCACAAATGCCTGCTCAATCCAAGGTCAAAAAGTATTAGTCCTCTAGCCTACAGAATTTTGGTGGCAATCAAACAGCATATCTACATTCTAGACCTATTGAAAACATCAGTAGGAAGTAAATGTAATAATTGATCTTATCAGTCAGAAACTACACCCCTGCCCTCTATCTGCCCCCCACTCCGCCCTGTTCTGCCTTTCTATATCATGTGGGGTTTTATTATTCGTCTCTGGGTTTTACAATCTCTCTCTCCTGGATTCCCCTCTTAGTTGATTCCACCATATGGAATTAATTTCAGACACTTCCTAATAAACTGCCTCTGGATCACCCATGACATTTTTAGTTCTAAACACATATGCTGACTCTTGCTTCATCCAGATCTGAGTTGTCCAGGAGGGGGCATCAGGCAACCAGAAGACAGTTCCCTGTACAAATCAGCTTTCATCAATGAAATGTCGACCATTCATGGAGCACCGATATGCTGTGTTGTCTTTATAAGCATTATCTATAGACATTGCTATAACTGTGGGTATTACGATTAGCGTTCCAGAACTACAAATAAGATCATTGATTTCCAGGAAGGTTTAGTCATTTTTGTTTGCTTTTTTAAACATTTCCTAGTTTAGTAGTTGACTGGTTGGGCTTTGACTATCAAACTCATATTCTCTATTTCAATATCTCATGGAATCTCTGTATTCCTGGGCAACAACAAATTCTGAAGCTATGTCAGAATTTCTTTCTTCAGCTGCACTAAATCGCCCTAACTAAATACAGTTAATAAGAAGGTACTACAAGCTGCTAGGTGTAAGATTCAAGGGGCATGAAAAATCTGGAAGAGTTTCCCCGATCTTCAGATTTGAAATACCAATTAGAATGCAAAGCACCACCAAGCAGCCCATCTGATGGCAGCTGTGATGCTTCAGTGTCCCAATCAAGTCAGCATTGTCAATCTTGGCACCAAGCTGAATTTTTCTCTCTGGACTGGGTGATGGTAGTATTCATGGCTACATTATGACTTAATTGTAAAGAAACCTGACTAGTGTCTCTAAGACACTATATTTACAATTTGAGTTTCAACCATTGAGTGGACCATTACTTTCTCAAAATGTTGTCTGGAACCATCTGCAACAGAAAGTGCCGGCTTGTGCATTTCCAACTAGACTCTTCAGTAAAAAAGGGAGAAACAATGATTAAGGGAGCTGTTCCTTGGCGGGCCACTGTTTGCCTTTAGGAAATGGTATCTCCCCTTCAGTTCTGTCGGTCTTACAATGTGCCTGGTCATTCTGAAAACAAGCTTAGATGGTGACCTTAATACTAGCTAATATGTCTCATGAACCAGGTGTTATTCTAGGTTGGTATGTGTCTTAACATGAATCCCCACAAGATCTCCTGCTGTTGACACTATGATCTTAAAACCCATCATGCAAAGGAGGAAACCAGTCTACTAGCTCATCCACCATCAAGTACCTTGAAAGTAATAGTCTACATTTTTAGAACCAGCCATCGAATGTCAGTCTAAATATACATACACACACAAACACACACACACACACACACACACACACATATAGTGCACTAGGTAGGGGAGAGAGAAGAAGAGGTTCTCTGCACTGGTACAGTCTCAGAAACCTTGAAGGGTAGCTCTTCCCTGACGTACAAAGCCATTAGGAGTCAGAATCCATGGGTGGCAGTGAGTTTAGCTTTGGGGTGCACGTATGAGACCCATGTTTTTGCATTCCGCCACTTAAATGACTTATCAAATGGTTAATATTTGATTAACCTCTCCACCTTGTCTTTTTTCTTTGCCCACATCCCTCTTATAGGATATTATCTTCCACTTTTCCAAGTCAATGTCTTCTACTCTCTCCTCTGTTACCTTTCCCTTCATTCCCCTTGCATGCTTGGTGAATAGAAAAAATCTGTTTCTTTGGGTATGAACACATCCATCTGGATTTTTTTCTAACAATAGTGATCTTATTTAATATTTGTCCTTTTGTGCCTGAATGGCTTCACTCAGCATCATGTCCTCCAAGTTCGTCCTCGCCCTGCAGGGTTTCACAGTAGACTTGGTGCACAGCCCAGGCGGAAAGAGGACTCTCCACACAGAGGGCGGGGGAAGGCAGAGGGGATCCATCTCCTTCACTCATCGTCTTTAAAAGGGGAGGACTCCCTGCACAGGGCGGGGAGGCATGTGAAAGGGTTGACCATGTGCAGAAAGGACTGGATGGACCCTGGAGTTCTGGCTGGAGGACACGGGGACAGCATGAACTTTGGGTGTGCTAGCAATCTTTGTCCAGGGAAGATAGACAAGGCAGAACCAGCCAATGGGATACAGCCCACGAACTGCAGTCCCTCTAAAAACACACAGCTGTGCACTCTCAGAGCAGCTGAAATACTCTTATGCATGATCCACGCCAGGTAGGACTATAAAACAAACTCACATGCTCAGTTTGAATAATTTTCCTATCTCATCTCTGAATACCTTCTTGTGAGCATGACAAAGACCAAGAAAGGAGGCTACAACATCCATCCCCAAATTAAAACACACACACACACACACACACACACTTATAGATAAAAGGGGAGGCTCTGTCAGGTGATCGAAGCACTAAGTAGAACGAAGTGCAGTTATGATCCAGGTTTTGGAGCAAACAGATAAGGACTCTTAAGTCTGGTCACTATATGGAAGTATGGACTGCAAAAGATGGAAACCACGCTTGAACACATGGGGAATTTCAGCATAGACAGGAATGAAGCCAAACAGAAAAGCTAGAAAGAGGGAGAAGAAAACATTCCAGAGAGAGAGGATTCCTTGGGGGAGTTCATTAGTGGACAGTAGATGGGAAAGGAGTCAGTGAATCTGAAAACAGATCAACCGAAGTATCCAATGTGAATACAAAGAGGAAAACAAATGGAAATAAAATCCAAAGAATGTGAAGCACGGGAATGGAAGTATTCTCTATGTCTAAGGAGAGATTACATATCAGAGGAAATAAGGAACAGGATACACAGGAAGATAATTCCCAAATATAATGAAAGACTCCAAACTAGGGGTTTTATAAGATGAGAGAATTCCCAGCAAGATTAAAACAATGCCTGTGAGATGCAGGTGTGTGTTACATGCAGAAACCAAGGCTCAGGATTGTCAAATTGCTGCAAACAAAAGGTAATGAAAAAATATTGCCAGTAGCTATAAAAAAGGGCCTAATATACAGATAAATGGCAAAAAAAATAGTTATAATCAGCTTCTGTCATCCCAATTCATGCACGGCATAAAATGGAGTGGTATAGTTTAGTAATAATATATTTTATTTTAGTGCAATTTTAGACTTACAAAATAATTGAGAGGTAGGTAATATATGTAGTTGTATTTACCAACCTGACAAAATGGCATAGGGACCACATGTGATCTCATCTGACAGGAGGAGCACCCAGCTCCATTCTAATGTAAGGTGCATTGCCACAAGGCACAGATAGACATATCCCCACCCTAATTTTACCCTATTCTGACACCAATGTTTTCTCCCACAGCATTCTAGTTCTCTGCTAGGTATAGTAATCAAGTATAACAAAGGCCACACAGAACTCACAGACAATACTCACAATTAAAGGGGTTTATTAAGGAAGTTAACAGGTTAGCACAAGTCATGATCATAAAAAATAAAGAGATACAATCTTTGGTCCATGGCGGTACCTCCCAAACAGCAACCCAGTCTCTCTCTGGGCCTCAGCCTCTCAGCCATGTGCTCCCCATCATGCATAAGGGAAGCTGGCTCGCTGCTCTACCACATGTTCCTCTGCTCTGTCTCAGGATCTCTCGGCTTCAGCCGCCAGTCTCAGTGGGGCGTGGTCTCTGCTGCTTATACTATAATTCAGGCAGGGATTTCCCAGCCGCACAGCTGCTGGCTATTTTTCCTTCTAGGTCTGAAGAATACTCTTCTTCCTGCTTGAAATTCCCAATTCTTGTACCTTTTAATTCCTTCTATCTGTGTTCCACACACCCTATTGACACAGTCACACAATCCCTTGATGGGAGTTACTAAGCATGGATAGAAGTGTCATTCCTAGTAATTTCACTTTACACTACCCTTACTCCCACCTCCCCATATGCCTGCATTGGATTCCTCCTATTAACACCTTGAATTACTGAGATACATTAGAGCAATACTGTTACATTTTTACTAATTATAGGTCACAACTTACATTAAAGCTTACTCTTTGTACTATTCAGTTTTATGGATTTCAGCAAGGATTGATGCCATTTACTCATCATTATCATTTCATATAGTTTCATAACCCTAAAAATCCCCTATATTTCACCTGTTTGTCACTTCCTTGCCTCTCCTCAACGATCTGGAGACAACTGACTTTATTGTCATAGAAAGACATACTTATGGTATGTCAATAAAAGTACTTTCAAAACTATGAATTCTGTGCACAAAAATGAAGGTGAAATAGAGACTTCTGTAGACAATGGCAACAGAGGAATCTGTGTCAGCAGATGCTGAACATGGGATGTGGTCAACTGCCCATGCAGGAGTGTAGTACCTGATGGAAACTTGGACCTACATGGGGAAATGCACTGGAAGTTGTAAACATGAAGGGGAATGTCAAGGAATATTTTTCTTATTTTTAATCACTTTAAGAGATAGTTGGCCATTTACTGTAAAACAAACTCACTGTAAGGCTTATGATATCTATATATATCAAAATATGAGAAGATGAATAGTAATAAAAGTTAGGAGGGCGTCATGGGAAATATTCAGATTCTTACATAAGTACTATTTTACCTTGAGGTAGCTGTGATGGTTAAGTTTTATACTCTAATTCTATGGTAATCACTTAAATGTTTTTAGAGCAGTTGAAATAAGCCATGCTGTCAATTGCCGTTTAGTTGTTTCTGATGCCCGTCATCCCCACGTGGCCAGGTGAAACAGAACTGCATTCCATAAGGACTTTCAATCGCTGCCTTTTACAAAGTGAATCGCCAGAGTTTTCTTCCTTTAGGTGGACTTGACCCTTCAACCTTTCAGGACCACCAATTAAAGATATCTAATTAGCAAAATCCATCGAGTCAAATTTTGATCCTTTCCATGGCAAAGCAGAACGACCCCTGTGGGTTTTTGACACTCATCTTTCTCCAAAGGACTGGCTGCTGGATTCGAACTGCTGACCTGGTGGTTAGCAGCCAATTTGCAATCCACTAAGTCACCAGGGCTGCTAATTAGTTAGCCACTATAGAAAGGTAAAATAATTATTTAAAACGGGTCAATATGAGAGCAGCAAAATGAAATAAGAGAAAACAATAGGAAGATAGATCTCCTGCAGGATCATTTGAGTTGAATCGGCTCAGTGACCATGGAGTTGGTTTTTAAAATATATTTCACTCAGTGGCAATGGTGACTCTTCCACATTTTCTTCAACAGTCTCACTATTTCCACCCTGGTCGATCTGCTCCTATTCATTGAACTCTCTTGACACACACTCTCCCCCTGCCCCACCCTCAACTAGCTCCTTTGCTTTAGAGACATTTTGGCCATTTGTTCGCCTATACTTTTAAAGGATTAAAATATTCACAGGGGCCACTGTTTATGAGTCAATTTATGGTGGAGCTGAAAGGTGACCTTTGAGAATGTTTTCAGTCCTGAGTTTAAAGAGTATTTCTTTAAAAAAAAAAATCATTTTAAGGCTGAGCCCCGGTGGCGTAGTGGTTGTGTGCGGGACTGCCGCCCACTGGATTGGAGGTTCAAATCCAGCAGCAGCTCGCCAGGAGCAAGGCTGGGCCTCCTACTTCTACCACCAGAAGGCAGTGATGCCTCAAAAACAAAAAACAAAAAAAATCATTTTATTGGGGACTAGTACAACCCTTTCACAATCCATCCATCCATCCATGTGTCAAGCACATTTGTATATTTATTGCCACCATCATCCTCAAAACATTTTTTTTCAGATGAGTATACACAAACACTTCATTTTGGAAAAGACGACAATCTTAAATGTCATTTGAACTTTCCAAAGAGTTGTGTTTTGGATTTAAGCAAGTGGCATAAGGTAAAATATTATTCCTATTGATAATGTCTTTTCTTAATCTGCTTCCTTATTTCCTAACTTCAGGAAATAAGTATTTATTTTATTTGCACTCACACAGCTCTTATCACAATCCATACATATATACATTGTATGTCAACTACATTTTTACATTTCATCATTCTCAAAACATTTCAACTTAAGCCCTTGGTATCAGCTCACTTTCCCCCCCTTCCTTCCTCACAGACTCTTGATAATTTATTACCTTTTCATGTCTTACACTGTCCATTGTCTCCCTTCACCCACTATTCTGTTGTCTGTTCCCCAGGGAGGGGGTTATATGTAGATCATTGTAATTGGTTCCCCATTCCTCCCAACCCTCCTGGTGTCGCCAATCTCATTATTGGTCCTGAGGGTTTTATCTGTCCTGGATTCCCTGTGTTTCCGGCTCTTAGCTGTACCAGTGTAACTCCTCTGGTCTAGCCGGATTTGTAAGGTAGATTTGGGATCATGATAGTGGCCAGGGTGGAGAGGGTAGGGGAAGAAGCATTAAATAACTAGAGGAAAGTTGTGTATTTCATTGGTGTTATACTGCACCCCGATTTGTCTCCTCCCCAAGACCCTTCATAAGGGGTTGTCCAGTTGCCTACAGATGGGCTTTGGGTCCCCCTTCATTCACATCAATGATATCTTGTTCTTTGATGCCTGATACCTGATCCTATTGACATCCTGTGATCACACAGGCTGATTCCATGTGGTATTTGTTGCTTCTCAGCTACATGACCGCCTGTTTACCTTCAAGTCTTTAAGATCACCGATGGTATATGTTTTGATAGCCAACACCATCAGCTTTCTTAACTACATTTGCTTATGCACCCCCTTTGTCTTCAGCGATTGTGTCGGGAAGGTGAGCATCATGGAATATCAGTTTAATAGAACAACGTGTTCTTGCATTGAGGGAGTACTTGAGTAAAGACCCAACATCCATCTGTTATCTTAATACTAAACATATAAATATATGCATAGCTCTATTTCCCCATCATATGTATATTTACATATGCACATGCCTATATTTAGACCTCTATAAATATCCTTTGTCTTCTATCCCTTTCCTCTATTTCCTTTTACTTTACTTTTGTCCCACTATCATGCTCAGCCTTCATTTGGGTTTCAGTAATTTTTCTAGGCTACATGGTCCTTGATCAAGCCCTACCTACCAAGATCCTTATATCTTCCTTCCCATAGATTTCGGATCACTTGTTGTTTCCTTGTCCCTGGGTCCATTAACATCCACTTCCTCTCCCCTGGCCCACCTCTCCCATAACCTCCCTTCTCTTCCAGCTTGTTGATTCTGCCTATCTTATGTAGATAAGACCTGCAGAGACAATAATTTGCACAAAAGACAAGTCAGAGCAATATTTCATGACGAATCTTTGAGTCTTCTCATCAAGTTGGGATTTTTTGTTTAGTTTCTTCTATGATGTTTTCACATTCTATCCTGGTCATCTGGTTAGAATGGTGAGTGTCATAGTAGTCAGGCACTCGTTATTCTGGACCCTACAGAACCAAGTCAAACTGCCCCCACAGGGTTCCCAATACTGCATTTTATTTCATTTTTAAGGCTGTATTCTTTCTTGGAGCCCACAGCCCCATCTTCCTGTCATGGAATTGGCTGTTGAGCTCACACTGCCATCATTCTGGTGAGCAGATGGGAGTCACCAGGAGGCCTTTACTTTTATATAAGTCCTGATTAAGTCAAAACAACCTGTGACATCTGAGGCTTTCTAATCTATTTTATTAACTAACTGTGGAGATAGTACACATCTATCCATAAACACACTTAGACATGTCAGATGCATGTAATGTTTGAATCTCATCCTACACTTGGGCAAGCTAGGAATTCCAGAGAAGCCTTGTGCTGAATTTCTCCCTATTTCAGTGTGTTGTTGGTTTTTAACCAACATCAGGTTTTATTCCTATACCAGGTTCATTTGTTTTTTAAGGGTTTTTTTAATAGAGAAGAAAGAAAAATTAGGTACTCAGCATCCACCAGGTTGTTGAGAAAGTCATGAAGGTTCTGCAGCTGTTAGACATGCTTTTTCCCATCTCAACACACATTGAAGCCCTATCTTATAGGTAAGCAAAATCATATTGCTAAAGGAGTTCAGGTTCACATAGCTTATTCCAAATAAGGTACATTAATGCATATCTCTGCATTTTATGGAAGACTGCAGACCAATCCTCCCAGTTGCTCTAGTTTCACAGGCAGAGCTCAGCTCAGAAGGGCGGGGCTCCTGTTTTGGAGGGCAGTCTGGAGCGACTTTGCTGAACGACACAGAAAGATGATGAGAGCTCAGGAACAAGTTATAAGCAAATGGGGAACTGCATTGGTGAGCAAAGGGGCAGGAAAATTGTGTCAAAGAACATTTTTCCCCATGAGGACAATATACCTGTTCATGCTTCGAGGGGAGCAAGCACTGTCCTCCGAGAACTTTACTTTAAAACCTTAACCTATCCATTCTACAGCACTTCAGATCTCTTTTTTGTTCCCCAAACTTAAATGAAAATAATCTCGGTCCCTCCGTCAAGTCCAAACTGCTGTTTTGATGTATGGTAAGTCAAAGCACATAGAATTCTTCAACAAAGAGTTAACAGAGATGGAAACACTGCCTTTGGAGGTGTATAGACATACATGTGAAACACTCTTAATTACTCCACACGTTGACACTCTTGTTTAATACAGGTCTCTATTCTCTTGTAGAAATATGTATTTGTTTATTCTCATACATATGCATTGGTATAATTTTTGTCTCAACTCCATACTCTAAAACCACATAAAGCTAATTTCTCTCATTTGATGATTAATCTTTTATTTTTTAAATTAGTTATCCCTGTAGTGTATATGTAACTATTATATGCCCAATTAATTTATAGGAGAAACATTATATGGGAAAATACCTCATTGAAAATACAGAAAAATTTACAATAATAAACAAATCACTTGTAAAGGGCATATTTTCTTTACAAGAAAGGGCATCCCCTAAGTGGCACACACACACACACACACAACTTCCATCTATGAATCAAAAATAAAGAATAAAATCTCACCAATTTGTTGCAGAAGCGTTCAAGGAGTGAGAAACACAGAGTCTCAGAAAGCTATCTTCTTTCCAGGAGGCATGAAAACTTTTTCTTTTAATTTGCTCATGATACTGTGTAAATGAGACATGTGCTGTAGAGGAGTCCACCATGAGCTGAAGACATACATGGAGGGAGGCTGCACCATGAACAGCTTCTTAAGCTCACAGGTAAACCTGTATCGGAAATGCTTGCAGATATTTAGAATCTTTTAGACAGGCCCGTCCCCAAAACCATAAACAAAAGGCTCCCAACGTTGCTTCCATCAATTCAGAAATAACAGTTATGCACAAACCAGGAGCAGGCAATCAAAACAGAAAAAGAATTGGAGGCAGGCAGCAGAGGGACCAGAACACAAAGCAAGCAGGATGAACACTCACAGTGCTGGATGAAATTCTTCTGGGAACAAGGGCCTAGACACACCCCAAGGGAAACATCTCACAGGCAAAACCAGCACAGCCAGTGGGCCCCAAGCAGCGGCCATCCACCTGCCAACGGCAGACCAGGAGACAAGAGTGATCAAAAGTGTTTACCTCCAAGAAAATGACAGGGGACCTCTCAGGTTTTAGGGGGATGGACTGAAAAAAAGGGAAATTATTTGAATGGAAAACATTCTAGAAGTATCAAAGCTGCCATGTTCACAGATGGCTTTGTCCTGGAACTGGCACAACTTTTTCTCATATAATTCACAATTTTCTCACACAGTGATGCCCCCTCCCATCTCTGACAGTAGCACTGAGAGTTGCAGGTAAAATAATTTTGTTAGGGAGTCATTCATCTCTGACATTCAAGGCTTCATTAATTGTTGAGTCTCAGATGACAGGGCCACCCTAACATTTTAGTTTACATTTCAGGCTACAAAGTTCCCTGATGCCAAGCTATAGGTTGCTTACTTAAGCCAACTAAAATCTTTGCTCTCGCTGCTCCTCCACTTATTAGGCACTCCATCTCCAATCTACCTATGACACCAGCCAAACCTGCCGGTGCTTACAGGGCAGGCGGTAGGCAATCCACAGTTCAGAAGCCTCAGACACCAGCTTGTCTTTTTGACCAAGAGTCAGGTGCCATTTGGCAGTATCTGAAGACACATGATGGCCAAAGCTGGGGATGAGGGAAAGGTTGTTAATGGCATTTATTAAGATCCTGCAGGCATTCCAGTAACGGTGCTCCCCAGACACAGAATTCTACCTGCTGTTATAACCTGAAGATTCTTGACAGGACCATTACATATAGTCTGCCTTGTTCCCAATAGCAGGTGCTCACTTCCTATCTGTCAGCGTGCTAATTTTCTTAATATCCCAAGCTTTTTAATGCTGTTGCACTTAATAGGTTGTGAGTGTAGACCTAACTTTTATATGCACTGGGAAACCCCCACTTTACTGTGCTAGTTTTTATTGCTGTGGAGCACGTCCCGTAACTCATGCTGCATGATATATGGATCACTATCAACATCCTGCAAGGTCTCCCTTTTGTCTACATCTGCATCTAAATCCTGGCAAAATCCTACCTCTATCTGCAGAGGCATCTAGTGGACGTTAATCATTTTGGTGCTCTATTATGGCTCATCTCTTTCTATTTGCCATTTCTTTGGATCACGGTAGATAGTCGTACAAAGTTGATATCAAATCCCCAAACTCGCTGACCTCTAATGGATGCCAACTCACAGGGATCCTGTGGGTAGCACAGAATGGCCAGTGATTTTCCAAGACAACTCTGTACGAAAGTAGAAAGACCCAACTTTCTCCCGAGGAGGTGCCGTTGATTTCGAACTGCTAACTCTGATGATCATAGCCCAACGTATAAGCACTACAGCACCAGGACTACTCTGTTAACGTCGCAGGCCTGAACCTGTTGTCCTTTGAAGGCTGTGCTAATAAAGTTGGCCCTTGACTGGCACCTGGGATTTGTACTTCAGGAGAGGCTGATCATTCCCCTCATGCCTCATTGGTTTGGCTGAAAATGTGCTTTCCTTCCAGTACAGCACTCAGGTACCTGTCAGGTAGAAAAGGCTGTTCGGCCAGTGCACACACACACATGAAACCTCAGCTGGGTGACAGTTCACAAGTTGTCACCACTCCTTGGAGGCATTAAGTCTGGCCATATAACACCCAGGACAGGATCCTCGAGAGCTTGCGTTGGCTTCCCCGACTTTAAACTACGTGCTTTTTCTCTTTGGCCTTGTTCTATATCCTTTCATGCAAAAAACCCAAGTCATGCTTTCTATTTAATGAAAGTTACCGGTATTTTTTTTGAGGGGGGGGGGGGACCGCCAACATATTATTTTATTCTATTATTTACGATGGAAAATGTCACATTTAGCAATTAATAATCATGCACACAAACTTCCTTTCATTGTGCACTGGTAGGCAGACACAAGTTGTGAAATGCAACTTGGGTAATATCTGCTGTGATTTCTTCTAGAGGAAGCACAGTCTCTACAAATAAATATGGGTCAATACCTGGCCCACACCATTTTTAAAAATTGAAATGTATACCATTTCTTTATTCCTGATCACCGCAGCAAGAACTAGGACACATGCACTTCCCAATTCTTATTAAATGCACTTTATTTGAAATGAATTCATTATTCTGGTATCTAGGGACAAGTTTAGTTAGTTGATCCTTCCATATAACTAGCTGGCAACTTCCCACCTTCTTTTGCTTGTAAAGACTGTACTTCTCATTGGGGACGACCACTTACTCTCACTCCCTGCTATCGAGTCGATGCCCACCCACCGCGACCCTACAGGACAGGGTGGAACTGCCCCTGGGTTTCTAAGACTGTTGCTCTTCATACGCATGTTTCTCCTGACCGGTTGCTAGTAGTTTTGAACTGCTAATCTTATGGCTAGCATCCCAACTTAGACTCTATGCGACCAAGCCTCTTGAGAATGTTACTTTAAAAAACCCAACGATTTTATATACCAAATTCAATTTTTTATGGTCATTGCCCTTATGTACTATCTTTCCTAATTAAAAATTCACCTTTATCTTTTTTTTTTTTTTTAAATAAAACTTCTGCCCAAACATCTTCCCAGGCATTCCAGGGAAGTACCAACAACAGTTAGCGTGCTCAGTTGCTAACACCAGTGTGGGATGTTCAAGTTCACCGAGAGAAATTCTTTCACAAGAAAGGCCTGGCGATCTACTTGTAAAAAAATCAGCCACTGAAAACCCAACACGCAGTTCCGTGCTGATACACATGGGCTGCCAGGAGCTGGAATCCACTTGACAACTGGGTGAGTCAACATTTTTCAAGCTAAGTTCTCGGGGGGTGGGGGGGGAGTACTATCTTCAAACGACACGTCATAGGTGTTCATGACAAAACACATTCTATGGTTAATTCAATTAATGAAATTAAATAAGACGAGTTGAACAGGCTTCCTTATACACAACTTTTCAAAAATTCTATATGATCAGATGAATTATAAAGAGACATTTAAAAATTTTGAATTGTAGATAGTTTTCATAAATGACATAAGAGTATCGTGAATGGACCAAAATTTTGCGGTACATACTGGGAGGAAAACGATGCCAATCCCATGATGAGGTACCAGTAATCAGATCTAATCTCAGAGAAGTTTTTGATACAGCTCCAGGAAGGCTGCAAACATGATCAACTCATACTTAACTACTGAGTAGTCAATCCATTTCTTTTTAATAGTGGAAATATCTAAAACATTACATAATGTATGAATTGGGGCAACATCTTTTAATGGATTGTTCATTTTAAACACTCCCCTCTATGCAAAAATTACATGATAATTTCCTTTTTTTCTGGGGGGGGGGGGCGCATCACTGCTCTCCGGTGGTGGGAGTAGGAGGCCCAGCCCCACTGCTAGAATTGAACCTCCGTCCCAGTGGGCCGCAGTCCCGCGCACAACCACTACGCCACCGAGGCTCAGCCCATGATAATTTTCTGTGATAGAAAAATATGCCATTTTACAACACTGTCATACTAAGTTATTTGCTCATGAAAGGAAAATAAGAATTCCTTTTATAGCAGTTATAAGTTAATAAGTGCTCACCTATCAATCTGAAACTTGAATTACGATTTCTAAAATGTAAAGAAAATACACCACCTCTAAAAACAAGACTACTAACAGTTTTCCAACAACATATATATATGTATATATATATATCACTACTAAATAAACGCGGCAAAAATGTTTGTTAATACTTTATTAGTATTTCCTAGTGGACAGAACATAACACAAACCAAATAAAATATTCAATCCTTTGTTTTCAGTTCAATAAAAATAACTAACATTCTGATTGTTGTTTCTTCTTTTTTAAAGAAGGAAAGTGTTTATAGAACAATTAGGCACAACAGTTGACACTTACTGTACAATGATATGCACAAGTTATTATTTTAACAATTATAGTCCTAAGATGTGCTCTTTATAGTTTTCCCTTGTAATACAGGAGTCATGCTCCTATAAGCAAAATTTATTAGTAACAAAATAAGTTTACAAGGAGTGACAAAGAGACTTTTAAAACAAGTCCTTAAATAAAAGGATGCAGCAACAACGGAATGTAAGTTGTTGAGTTAAGAAGACAGTTTAAACTAGATCTCAAAACATTTAAAAATTCATTTATTTTATAATTACTCAAATACACATGCATTAAATGAAAATATTGCACAAAATTAAAATTATAGATTGTGAAATTTATATTTCTTAATTTTTAAAAAATCAGTACAATTTCTGGTAGTACTTAACTGTTTGATGCCCCCTACCCCCAAACACCAGCAGCACAAACGTAAAATGAGTCAACTAAAATAGTCAAGAAACTTTTTTATATTTCAAAACAAAAAAAAATTAAGGCTAACCAAGTGCATCCATTGGTCAATGGCACAATTGTTTTCAGCAACTATTCAGAACATCCTAATTGTAGGAAATGCCCACCTAAGTGCTATATTTAATTATGCAATCAATTCTGCAGGTGAATGAACCGTACGTTAGTAGTGACGGGTCCTAAATATCCATTACCTGAAAAATTAGAAAATCCAAAGAATGATTACTTTTGAAAGTTCTTGCCTAAAGGCACCACTGACTTAAAAACACATTCAGAAATCAAACATCCGAAGATGTAATGCCTCTTCACAGATATATTCATGTATGCAATAAGTGCATTAAGTGTAATAGCTTTATTAAACAGTGTACACCAACTTGACTTACGGGGTCAATATTTTACACACAGCTTAACCAAGTATTCCAAGTGTCTCTCTGGTGTTGGCATGACCATCACACTCTCTGATGTAAAAGCACAGACGTGCACAGAGGTGATACACCACTATGTACATCAACTACTATTGGATATTTCTGCTTTTGAAATATAAGCTCCTTTAAAGAAAAATTATTTTTTAAAAACTCATTTAATCAATGATTTTTTTTTTTTGGTATGACTGCAGTTACCTTGCAGAGTTCTGTTTTGAAAACTTGCAATCTTGCATAACCTTTATTTCCCTGGTTGATAGCCAGTGTTCCTCACATTACACAGAAATAGGTTTTCACATGTACATGGCAGGCTCTCACATGGATTCTTCTGTACACTCCTAGATTTACTCATGTCAAAAATATACTTGAAATGGGCAGGGGTACATAAGAAAGTCATTGCACTTATGGCCATGCTGATGCTTCTGACAGACTAGTTTCACATATCTGCCTGAGGTATGGGAAAAGGGTGGGTGTAGGGAGACACACTGAGATGAAGAAACACTATTTCTTCCACCAGAGTCATTAAAGATCTCTTTTCATTTGCAACCTGCAATGTTGGGGGTTTCATGTACTTACTTCTGAATACGTGCAATACATGCTGAGCTTGTGCATACTACAAGTACACACGACAGCATTACTAATAAATAGGATGATCATTTTAAAGCTTTAAAGGTAGGCTTTAATCTGTTAATAGGCTTCAGTTCATAGGTGGGATCTAGGTGAAAACAAGACTGTGTCATCTTGTTCCAATCTTCAAGCTCCCAAATCACTGGGGTATCAATACTCCACCATCTCTATCTTCAGCACCTACACTTGCTTTTAATACCTGGATCTTGGCTCAGTGGTCTGATAAATAGCTTCACTATTTTAAGGTTTTAGTGTTAAACATTTCTGAAACAACAACATAGTGGATACACCCAAACCCTTAGTCAATGGAAACATTTAAAACTATGTGGAAATCCTGCATACAAGGGATGTGAAGACTTCTTGGATGAGGAAAATGGAAATGAGAAAACTATAAGAAATGCAGAGGCTCCAAAATTTGAAAAGGTATTTGCTTCTGTTGTTGGCATAAAATTAGGGACTTAAACAGATACACTGAATAGTTTTGCCTTTATTTAGAATTTTACATTATGCGTAATATAAATAAAAGCATATTTTTAAAAAATATTATAATTCTGTTTTCATTATTTTCATATATGTACAATGTAATAGAATTAGGAATTTGTATATTTTCATATGACTAATAAATTCACTTAATCCTTTGATTTGCTATGTTTTTAATTACCTAAGATATGTCTAGATCACACAATTTAAAATTAGCATATGGTAACTTCAATAGAGTACTGTTTTTATCATTCCCACATTTTTAAAAGGACAGAATGTATTTGGCAGTTCTTCCAAAGAATCATATCTTCCCTGCATAATCAGTAATTTACTAAAGATAAAAGTGTAATAATTTTGGAACTAAAATAAAGCCCTCACATGCTTCTTTCTACACACAGAACATCAAAAGCAAATTTATCACCGAGTACCTAGGAGCAAAATGGAGCCCTTTAAGCACACAAGAATCAGTTAAAAAGGTCTGCTATCACTGAACAACAAATCTAATCAAATTCTGGTTTTGATACACTGTTTTATATCACAAACTTCCATTCAGTATGAACGTACTTCATATTTTAAGGGCATTCTGTCACTTTCCCTAGACTTAAACAGTTGCTCCAAAGATCATTCACCTGACGAATATATACTTTATCAAAATGCTGACATTAACCAACAAAATCAGTATGCAAAGCAAATCCCTTAAATCAAACATTGCACAGACTCCCACTGTTAAACAAATTAGTCAATTTATCTGAAACCCACGGTTTTGTGCTTTCCTTTGCTCTCCTATATACACTCTGGCACTTCGTCGTTGCTGGAGAATGCAGATTAGTTTGAAACGGAAGAAACAAACATCTTTCTTGCGTGAGACAAGGGGCAGTATCCTCTCAATGTTGCAAAAAGATGCACCAAATCATATAAGACACGGAAACCTCTCTTGGTAGTGGCTGGATTATAAACGGGACGAGAAGAACCACAGTCTTAATGGCTGTATCAATCATCTATTTTGAGACACTAAAGACTGGTGGAGACACAAGAGTGTCTGAGTGAAGCCCCACAGGACATGTCCACACCATGAGTCCTGAACAAAATGAACACCAGCTTCACATATTGGAGTGTCACCTTGTCTGTATAGAAGGCGCTTGAGTAGTTTGAAGTTTCTGTTTATATTTCTGCATTTGCTTCGACCGTGAATGCAGTTTGTTGAAAAGTTCCCGAAATTTATATTGCGGAAATAAGGTTTCCAAAAAGCCTTCCAAGAAGACATAAACCATTCTCCTATTTAACTGGTTGTGCTGAAACATTTCAAAAACACGAAGAATGCCTTTCCTTGTTGTCTCAGCCCCGATAATGTGTTTCAGTTCATCTAAAAGAGGATCAAAAGTAAAAGATAAAAAAATCACAATTCAGAACTCAAAGAAATTAAATTACAATTATAAATAAAGTGTGTAAAATGCAGAGGAAATGCTAAATTGTAGGCATCCATTGAATACATTTCGACTACTATAATAGAGAGCTTAGCATTCATCTACTCATGTCTGCTTACAGGTCTGCATCCATCTTTTGATGGTCCAGGGACAAGAGCGCACAGGAGAAAGAAGTAGGATCAGACGTGCCAAGTGAGAGATGCAATCCTGTCCCTTTCGAATCACGTGATACTCATCCACGCCAAGTCTGTGTCTTCATTTGTTAAATAAGGGGTTTACAGTGATCAGTGTTGCTGTAGTTCTAGAATTTATAGATTTAATGATACAAAGCACTATATAAATGTTTATTCTAATGCACAGTGAGAAAAGCTATAAGGAAATGACATATGTGCAAACTGGTCCAGGATCTCAAAAAATTTGTGAAAGTGTAACGATGTTTACAGAGAGAGAAATTCCAGCTGTGACAAAAAAAAGAAATATTTCATTTAAGAAAGTGCCAACTGAAGTAGACTTTGCCCCCTGGAAAGGACTGTGATAGGCGAAAACAGATGAAGTATTAGCCTTGGGGGGCAGAACAGAGTAGTACATGAAAAATAACAAGTAATGTTCAAAAAGTTGAGGCAGTTCAGTCTGGTTAGGTCTTAGGATTTCTATAAGGAAGGGGAATACAGGCAATGCTGTGAGTGCCAAAGTGAGCAAATGTGGATGGAGTCCTATTGGTGCCGTGGGTTACAAGTTTAAATGCTGAGCAGAGCCAGCCACTAGAGCCGAGCAAATGCTCCAGAGGAGAAAGAGGAGGCTGTCTGCTCTTGTTGGAATTTACCATCTCAGAAATCCAAAAGGGCAACTCTATCCTGCCTACGGGGCCACATGAGTGGAGGTCACCTTGCAGGCAATGGACTTACTCATAGGTAACACTGAGTTTAGTATAGGTATGTGATTATGGAGATAAGTACGACTATTCTTAGCAATTCAGAGTCAGGACTCCAATAGCAGCAAACATTATCTTGTTGTTTAGAAAGGAATATCCAACATGCAAGGGGCTGTGTCAAACTAGGGGTACAGCAGAGTTGGAAACTAATTGTGTTTGTTGTGTGTCCTTGAGTCAATTCTTGTCTCAGTGAACCTGAAGGGCAGAGTCCAACTGTCTCCCCAGCCCCAGGTTCCTGCCATCGCGGTCTGGACGGCAGCAGACCACCGGCTCTGTCCTTCTGGGCAACCCTGTGTGGATGAGAGTCGCTGAGCTTACAGTTAGCAGACAAGCACTTTCAGTACTGCATCACTGGGGCTTGTGAGTTTTCCAAAATAAAATCATAGGGTTATGGACATATAAAATCAATCCTTTATTTTATATATATATATATATGTGTGTGTGTGTGTGTGTGTGTGTGTGTGTGCATGTATGTATAAATAACTGGTATATGTGTATACACACACACATATATATTATATATATGTATTTCCTTCTCTCACTTCCTTCAGGTCTTCACACATACGTCGTCAGCTCAGTGAGGCTGGCCTGGATCCCGAAGCTAAAACTGTAACTTAACTCACACTTCTCCTTTCCTTTGCCTGCATCATTCCTCTCCTTAAGCACTCACCACCTCTAGCATACAATATGTTGTATTTATTTACTGTTTTGTTCTCTGTTTCCCCCTAAAAGAAACGAAGTTCCAAGTCAGCAAACACTGCGCAGTGAATAAGGTCTGGCATGCTATTCATATTTGATAAGAATTATCTGAATAAGTATGTTTTCTTCTGGCTCTGTAACTAACTCAGGCATTACAGTATATTCATTATTACTCTAAGTTACTGTTTCTTCTATTTTCCTAGAATATTCTCTCTAAAATTTTATTTCTACACAAATACAACAGTATATAGAGTAGAATTAATAGCCATGTGGCACATAGTTATTATAGTTAAGTGTTTGGCAGAAGACAAAGGTGATTAAATTTTATGAAGAATATTTTTAAATTATATGTAAATGGGTATCATGATATTAATTTTTTAAACGAATTTTTAAAACTCTCAATACATAAAATGTGCTGAAGCTATTTCTAGGAATTTTGAGCATTGTTAATTACCCAAACAACCATCACTACCTTCCAGCCACATAAATTTCTTTTCATATTATGTAACTTCTTTTACCCTTGTGTGAGAGAAGGCAAATGGGGATAAAATGAATATAAGACAGTGAGAGAGTGGGTATCCTACATTAAATTAGGCAAATTTGGCCAACAAAATGCTGCTCTGCATACTCTTTTAGAAATCATATTTTAATATAGCCCAATGATGAACCAGTTGCACTGATGCAAAAGATTCTTTGAAAGAATTTGTTGGTTCTTTATAGTAGAACAAATCTTCTTCCTGAAAACGTTGTGTTTCATAATCCTATTATTAGTCCTTCCACCTGTCATCTATTTTATTTATTTTACAGCCTTATGACTAAAGGGCCTTACTGCTATGATTGATTCCAATGGGAACCCAATTCTTTTGGGGTTCAGGGACTTTCAATCTTAACTGGAATAGAGAGGTTCATCTTTCTCAGAAGAGTGGTTGGAGGTTTCGAATTGCTAACCTTTCACATTATTCAGAACTGAATCAGAATCCCAAACTTCCTAACTTGGCAAGGTGACTTAACCTCCCCCAAACTTCTGCTTCCACACATTCTGAAGCTATGGCATTCACAAAAATTAACTTCTCAGAACTGTTGTGAAGAGTAAATAAGTACACATCAGAATGCCTATCGCGTTGCCTGGTATGTAGGAGATCATCAAATGGTAATTATTATAATAAAAAGATAGCTAAAACAGTATGTTCAATACCTACAGTGCAGAGAACTACAAATCAATAAGATTTTTACCAAAGGTGTTCACTCACCTGGCATAATCGCAAATAATTTAGTTTTTCCAGCAATTCTTGTTCTCATTCGTATGGATTTATCTCTGCATGGAATGGTCTCTGCTAAAATGCCATTTGGCCAAAATGCATCTCTATTTAAGAAGATAAACTTGGTAAACATTTTCTAAAGATACAAGTGTTTAAAACTATGCTGGTTTTCTAAAGAAAACAAATATAAACAGTAGGAAGAAACAATTCTGAAATTTTTTTATCACTATAGATAAGCTACAGTGATTTAGTAGAGGATTTGCTTTTTAGTGAAATGGGACACATAGACATAAATTAACAGATGAATTCTATTTTGCGTGGTTTATAAACACTAGCAAAACACGAAAGATAACAAAATGGACCAGATAAATGCATCACTGGCATTTACTAAACTCATGTAGATTAAAGTATTTCTAAAATACAACCAACCCTATGATAAGTTGAATTTGGACACCTTAGTTTTCAATAGCTAATTTCTCTTAGTGAGATTGTTCCAGTCCAACATAAAACTAAGCCAGCATAAAAGCAAATTTAGCAGCTAAGTCTCATAGCTGGATTAATAACAACATTCCTTTCACACATAATAACAGCCCATTATCCTTTACAGTTTGAGAATTGTTCCTTAGTTCTTATGCAAAAGGCAGGAACTTCCACCTGAGAATTTCATCTGAAGAACAGAGACTCCCCAGAGGGGTGGGGGACAGGTGGGGTTTTAACTTTGTACATTACAATCACCTGGGAGCATTAAACACAACTTAAAAATGTCCAGGCCATGTTCGAGATGAATTAAGTCACAATCTCTGGAGCTGGGCACAGGCATTTGGACAAGTTGAAGTTCTCCAGGTGATTCTACCATGCAGATAAGATTGAGAATCTCTGCTCTACAGCAAGTCATTTCATTTACCCTGAACAAGTGTTCCAAGACAGGCATTGCCACTTTGGAAGCAACATCAACTGGATGGTACCTAACAACAACATGTCTACGGTTATAATCCCCGTTGTCTGTTACAGGATTAAGTTAGGATGTATCTTTAGTTTCCACTCTACTAGAAGAAGTGACTTCAATTTTCCTTGGGGGTTTGGTCTGCTGAAAGATAAAAAAACATGCCCCCCCCCCTCCCACCTAAGTCTACCTTTTGTTGTTCCCTGTGTCTTGACTGAGCACTGGCAGAAGAAAGAAGACCCGCTCTGACTTTCAAACATATTTTGGCTCTGGATTGCATTTGGCTTGCCCCCACTTCATTTTAACAGCACCCATAACCAGGGTGACACATTTCCTAAATGTTTTGTGAGTTTTTGAAACACTCAGCATATTGCTGAAGCCAGGGATGTAAGGGAATGCACTAAGAGAAGGTGTGGGAGGAACATGGAGCAAAATAACATCTTGGAAAAGTTAGACATTTGGGGCCTGTTTAATCTGTACCTCCTTGGAACTAGCCTGGTATTAATTCTTCTAAAGAAATTATTACCACAGCAACTAACCCCCTCAAATAGGGATTTTATTATAATGAAGGGGCTTCATTAAAAGTTTGTGGAAACACAAAATTGAGAGAGGGATTTTTACATAAAGTTTCAAGCCCCCTTGTGTAGCTCCATGCCATGTGTACATTAATACCTCCACGATCTTAATGGCACAGTCCTGGACCAAAATGTAGCTGATTCACTTAGGGATTTTTCTTTCACCTTTTTCCTATTCTGACTTTACAGAAAGATCAGTATATCCATGGAAAAATTATCTCTAGTATTTTTCATATATCCTTCTGTATGTCTGCCAAAATAAGCGTGAAGGCTAGGAAGGAAACAAAACAATGGGAACTAAAGAGTGATGACAATGGTAAATTCCAGAGTACCCGAAAGAAGGGACTGTGTCTGAGAAATACCTGAAACGCTTCACTGAGTCAGCTACTTGTTCTGGTGAGGTCATCCAGTCAACATAGTCAACAATTTTTCTGAAAGTGAAATAATTTAAACAAGTAAGCTCAACATTTTATAAGATGCAAAAAATAAACACTACATTCACCAGCATAGCAGCTGCATTTGGAAGTACATTACCTCTAAGAGCAGGGACACTTTAACGATCTTAAAAGGCCCAGAGGAGGAGTAGAGTGCTCTACGCCAGAAGCAAAAGTTGAAAATCTAAGTAAAACTAGAGTCTGTATTTTAAATTAAATACATGGGAAAAAGTGGTACCTATTAATAGTATCACCATACGTCGCTCTAATAAGCTGCTGAAGTAGGTTTTTGATATTCCTTCGCAACCACTGATTTCTCTCTTTCAAGTCAAACACTTCGTCCATGAGAAGCAGCATCACTCTGAGTGGGATGTTGTCATCCACCTGACAAGCCACAGGGAGGAATACGTGTCGGGTCATTTGTGGTCGAAATCTACAATCAATGGCTACTTTTTTCTCTCTTAGAAACTCACCTCACAAGTTAAGAATTTACTGGAAGGCATTCATTCATAACTTGAAATTTCATTCTAATTTAATAAATTGCCATCTTGACAAAATTTTAATTTTATACCCATGTAATGATTAATAAATTCTAAGACTATCATAAAATCCCTTTTGCCAAGACAGATTCATGATGTACTCTTAGGGAAGATCAGACTCCCTTGTAGGGTCTGTGTGCTAACATTTGATAAAGCAAATGTTAAGTTCATTCTCTATGTACCTGATGGATCTTTTTTGTAGGAGTAAGAAATCTTCAACACCTCTCTGGATTTAATAGAATAAAATTCAATCTACATAGATTAATGTGTTAGTGACCAGGTATTTTCCAGAAAAATACTTGTATATTTTCTCAGGGAATAGTCAATGATGCAAAACACAAAGAAATGAAATATTTCAAAATACTTGTCAAATTATGTCAGAGAATCTAATTACTTATAGGAAGACAA
The DNA here is from genome assembly GCA_004026705.1 of Nesogale talazaci. Taxonomy (NCBI): domain Eukaryota; kingdom Metazoa; phylum Chordata; class Mammalia; order Afrosoricida; family Tenrecidae; genus Nesogale; species Nesogale talazaci. The sequence goes on from PVJH01004334.1 coordinate 51,507, forward strand.
TCTGGAAAGTTTTGATGTGACAAAAATAAAGCAAAAAACAGGTGAGATTTAGGACTTCAATAAATCTGTGTATCGTTGCCAGTAATTTATAACTCTTTCATCACTAAGACACACTAATTAGTACCTCTTCAATGTTGGAATTTAAGTGTAGAGAAAACAGCCTGATTTGTAACCATTTTCTTAGTCACTCGCCATTCCATAGATTGAAAACTTACCTTAGCAACGAGGGAGAGGAAAACTCATTTCATTACTAAGGCAAAGTAAATACTGCTTTAAAATATGATGATGGCTCAATGTCACAGTTAAACTATTAAAAAAACATGTAACAGAAGATATCACACCATGGGTACTATACTATTAAGGTTTATTAAATAAAATATTCTACGATATTTAAAAGTCAATTAAAAGCCTCTTTAAGACAACTTACTAAGGAGAAATTCAGTTAGCAACAGAAGGAAATGAGTTCTAATTGGGAAACCATTCTGTTTAATAGCCTTGTCCATGAAGAGAATGCTCTCTACTTCTACTTTGGTGAGTAGTGACTGGACTCTTGAAAGTCTAAAGGAGCCACTGAAGGTATTCTCCCTGCTCAGAGCAGAGAAGGATGACTACTTTCAAATGCATGAAAGCAATGAGCACAATGATTGAATGGAGCATGACCCTGAGCCCAGAAGAACTAGATGGTACCTGACTACCACTGCCAACTGCTCTGAAATAGATCCCTTAGAAGATAAAGTGGGAGAGAAGTGGGAGGCAGAATTTCAAACACACACACACACACACACACACACACACACACACACACACGCGCGCGTACTGTGGTGTTGCGGGCGGGGGTGAAGGTAGAGACTGGTCAAGTCCCTGAAAATATGGTCCTTAGCCATCCTTTAGGCCTCAAACTGATTTCATTCCTATGGCTTAATACGAAGAGAAACAAGAGACCAGAGTACAAGGGGAACATTATGATTACAGATAACATTAATAATCAATTACTCAAGATTAAAAAAAAGGCAGCATTAACCCAAGAACCAAGTTCAGAAGACTTAAGAAGGAGGGGGAATGGAAACAAGAAACAGGCACGAAGTGGAATCAGTGACACTACATTACGGGAATCACAAACAATAATATGGAACAAAATATTTATATATAACTGCTATTGAGTGAAAGATAGGTTTGCTCGGTAAACCCTCACAAAATCACAGTTAAAAATAAATAAATAGGCTGAAAAGAGAGGCCCGAAAAAGACTCAAACATATACTATCACTGATTTACAACAGAAGAGAAACTGAGTATACGAGGGAGAATATGGCCTTTTCGATGTGTACTGTTTGGTCCATTTGGACCCCTGTCTTATCCCATATACAAAAAATTAAATCCAGATAGAGTATAAATCAAAATGATGAAATGTTAAAATAATAAAGATTTTCAAAGAAAAACTTAAAAGATTTCTGTGACCTCATCTGTAGAGAACGGGGAAATCCCCTTAGATGGGTCACAGGGAAGGGATGGTTCATGCAGGGCGCAGTAAAGGGCCGATCAAACACACTTCCTCACCACCCCTCTCATGACCCCAGTGCAGCCTTTCACCGCGGGCTAGACCGGAGCATGGACACAGGTACAAATAGATACGAGCTCGTGACACACAGAATCCAGGAACAGCAATGGGAGCAGCACTACCAGAAAGGTAGAAGGAAGGGGGGAAGAGAAGGGGAGGAACGACTGACACATAATCACATACCCATACCCCCTCCAGAGGGGCAAACAACAGAAACCATGGGGGAAGGGAGTCAGAGGTCAGTGTAAGATAGGAAAATTATAATTATTTATAATTTATCCAGGGGTCACGGGGGGAGAGCTGGTACCAAGGGCTCAATGGAAAGTAAATGCCTATAAAAGAAGGATGGCCTCTCAGGAGCAGCGCTGGGTAGTTCCCACACCACCAGAGGGCAGTGATGCCCTTAAAAAAAAAGAATGATGGCAACTTATGTACAAAAATCTTTGATACAATTGATGTACAGATTGTTATTAGCGCTGTAAGAGCCCCAAATAAAATGATCTTTTAATAAAAATAGAAAAAAGAAAAGATTTCTGTGACTTTGCAGTATGCACCAGTGCCATATATACACAGAGAATAGAAGACATTTGCAGTACACAAGTACCTCATGAAGAATTCATTCAAATTGTCCAAAGCACTCCTATTAAGCACTGAGGTAATGACAAAAATTTAACCATTTTTCTATTCTTTTGCCCAACAGTGGGCAAAAGATCTACAGGGACTACTTAAATCATGATACACAAATGGTTTAGCATTTGAATAATCATTGGAGAAGTGTAAATTCACATGATATATCACAATCAGAAAGGTAAAATTGAAACAAACAAAATCTTTGGAACTGATAGGTTGTGGAAGGGATCTTGTCACCAGTCACTCCTTCAGAGAAATATGTGGCAGCCTGCCTCCATACAGATTACAGCCTTGAAAAGCTGACGGGGGGGTGGGGGGGTGGGGCCTCTACCTTAATTACCAGTAGAGCTGTGATGAGTTGAATCAACTCTATGGAATGGGCACAGGGCAAGATGAATTCTCCTGGTCTGCCACTGAGGGTGTAAGTACTGAAACTGAACTTACACGTTACTTCTGACCCAGTAATTCACTCCTAGGTTTAGACCCAACATCAATGTGTATTTTGTTTTAATCAAAATTCATGCACTAGAGTGTTCATACGACTACTATTCACATACAACAAATGAATTGTGCTACATGAGGGGGCTTCGAAAGTTTGTGGAAAACTTGTATTGTCTTTTTAAATTCCATTTTTCCATGGGCTTTTTGAGGTTCTCAGTAATTAAGAAATAGAATACTATACAGTCACAAGGATAAAGAAACCACAATCACTCAAAAACAACATGAAAAACATCAAAATGCTGGTCAAAAAAAAAATCTAGACTTAAAGGAATACACACTGTAGTTTGGTCTTGTCCCCCACACTGTATTGTTCCATTTATATAATGCAGTATAGGCAGTATCTTCTTATCAGGTGCACTGGAACAGTAAAGCAATTACTTATACTTTACCCTGGATTATGGGCTACAGTTTATATTTTATAAGCTTTATATTGCCAGGAAGCTACGAATTTTATTCGCCCTTTGAAAAGGGACAGCATGCCAAATTACAGAACCTATAATAAAAAAGAATAGAAGCAGCAGCAGTCAGAGTAGTAACTAGCTAGGAGGGATTGAGTATTGAAGGAAGAAAGGGTGCTGAGAACGAGTTGCTCCTTTCTCAGAGTGCTGGTTCTATGGTGTGGGTCAGTGTGTGAGACTTCACTAAGCCTTCAGAGAATATTGTATCATTAATTATTGACGCAAATATACATACACACAAACACATGTGAGCTTATCTTTAAAAAATATTGTGTGTAGGATTCCAGCTCATACATACATAAGTTTACTCAAAGAAAGTAGGGTTGAACCCGTCTTTTGAATCCATGGAGGGCTGTGGGTAAGTTCACTCAGGAATCTGATTTAGTACGTAAGTATTAAAAGAAAGATATACTTTACTCTGGGGTGTGAGGTGGAGGAGACTGGGGTCAGCACTAACATAAAATACTGAACAAAACTCAAGTAAACATCTTCCCAAATCATGAAAGCATTGCCATTAAGTTTATAGAAATGCGTCCTCATATAAAACAATTCTTAGACTATGTGCTTTAAGGAAGGTCAGGGAGATCTCAAAGACGACCTAAGAGATGAAAGGCAATGATGACCTTTGGTGAATGAAGAGGCTGTGACTGAGGTCCAGAAACCGGTGGAAGTCTGTATTACCACTGGTGTGATCCTGAGCTGGGATTCCACATGTTTCAGCATTTTGGCCTTAACAGACTTCCAGCTAGATGAGCGCCAAATGTGTTACGTGAAGATCAGCTAGCTCAGAGAGCTGATCCTTCCATTCACATTTTAAGCGAGATTATAGCTAATGAAGACAATTTCATGCTGTGAATTGTAACTGGGAATAAGTCTTAGATTTATTAATATGATCCAGACAGAAAGGCAAAATAATTGCTTTCAAAGGATATGCTGCACCAATTAAATTTAAGGCAGAGAGGTAAAAAGGTTAAGGGATTCTACACACACACACACACACACACACACACACACCAACTCATCCCCACTGGATTCCTGTTCTATGTTGGTGTAGTGCAGTGGTTTTCAACCTTCCTAATGCCATGACCCTTTAATACGGTTCCTCATTTTGTGGCAACCCCCAACCATAAAATTATTTTCATTGCTGCTTCATAACTGTAATTTTGCTACTGCTATGAATCGGGTGACCCCAGTGAAAGGGTCGCTCGACCCCCAAAGGGGTCGTGACCCACAGGTTGAGAACCACTGGTGTAGCGAGTTATGCATAAGGATCCTGATTACAATGTCAGCAGTTTGAAACCAACAGCTGTTCCGTAGAAGAAAGATGAGGCTTTCTATTCCTATAAAGATCGATGGGCTTGGAAGCCCACAAGAGACAGTTCTCTCCTCTATAGCATCCTAAGAGTTGGAATGGAAAGGATGGCCGTGAGATAGGGTAATTTTGATAGATTTTCTGGAAGGACAAAGGACCATTACAAGGGCTTATTAAAAAGCTTTAAGGAATTTAAAAACCATACTCGTGAGTCAAAGGTCAGCAAAGTTGTTCTGAGCAATGTTTTGATCCCCACTGTAACAATTCTAGTTCTTTCAAGGTAGCAAGGGCTAACCTATGAATATTTCATTGAAACCTTATTGTTGAAAGCCCTGATCTTCATTCTTCCAGACTCTTTAGGTCCCCCAAACTCGAAGAACATTGAAAAGTAACAAAATCTAAAAAAAAAAATAAAAAAAAAGTAACAAAATCTCATGAGTCCTTCAAAGATAACAAAACCCTTATTTTGACAAGGTACAAATCAAGACCTGCAGCTTTCTTCCAAAGATGTAACAGCTCGGGAAATGACAATACCACATTCAGAAGTATATTGACCTAGATGGAGGATATGCTGAGGAACAATATCTTCACAGTTTGGTTTTTTTTTTGTTTGTTTGTTTAATAAAAGTAGACACAATTTTAAAGCAATATTTTTGATTCATCCTTGTATGAAACATTTTACTAAAAGTTAAAGGCACCTTCCAAGTAAAATTAACTCACATTATCATCAAGCTGAGCTGAGACTCGACAATGTTCAGGATCTGAATCAGTCTTAGGAATTAAAGGAGGCACCTAGCAATAAAACAAAGAGCAAAACAAAGTAAACATACTGCTGCAGAGAAAGAAAGAACATAACAGAATGATAAACAAGAAAAGTCTCAAAAATAATGAATAGTTTCAATTTGATTTTATTTTAGGTGAAATATGAGCAAAGCTCAACAATTAAAAATAAGAAATCAAACATTAAAAGGTGACTATTATTACCAAAAGATTTTTAATTTTCCTTTAAAAAAGAAATAATCACTTTTGACTTGGAGAGGATTGTTAGTCAGACTCCCATATTTTTTTAAGAAGGAGAATTTTAAATTAAGAAAGAAAAGATTAGTTAGTAGCACAGCCAGGAAATAGAATGCCAATTTTCTTCATCTACCTTAAAGTGCTTGAGACTAAGTGAGGCAGGTTACATAATTAATTAGCGTTTTGTTAGGGAGTTTTACAAGAGGAGATGGGGAGACAAGGACAGAAAACCCAGTGTTAGCTGTCAATTATTTGTACCATGAAGTAACATTAAGATCAACTAGTTCATCGAAATCATGTAACTCCTTCATGTTATTTCTGACAAGACAACAAGAAGAGTCAGAGACTCTTGTAGGAAGTCATCTAAGAGAAGCAGCAGAAGTGGCTCCAGACCAAATTTATTTCAGTATGAGTGTGATTCCCATGATTAGAAATAAAAATGAAGCATCAGAAAAGTCGAACAGAAAAGAATGATTTATACACACTCTTTTAGGAATTTTCTCTCTTACATTAGAGAAAATTATCTGTATTTATGTGTAGTATCCCTTTTATTAAAAAGTCTTATGGCTATTTGTTTTCTTTTATAATCTTGATTACAATTTTAAATAACCAAGCAGAAATTCTACATAAAGTATAAGTTAGGAATGTAGCGAAGTTCTTGATCTACTTCATTTGTTAATGTAATTTACAAAAAGTTTTTTGGGAAAGTCCTTTTATGCAACTTTCAGAGACACATACATGTTAGTAGAAATTAAAGGGTTCAATGATCGTGACGAAAGACTTCTTTCTCCTTTCAATCTAGTGTTCACTTAATCACATGAACCAGAAGTGAGACTTTCTTTTCCTGAATTAATACTAGAATAACACATTTGCAACAATGGTACCTACTTGTTTTATTTAGTAGCACTGTATAACAACAACAACAAAAAGGCATAATGGAATAAAACAGTACAAAATGATTAACTTTACTAATGTTAAATGTTCTCTCAAAGTCAATATCAAAATTCTACCACAGAAGAGAATGAAGACTGAATGGATACTAATATCCATTTCTGTTAAGAGTTAATTGTCTTAGATCTTTTCACTGTATAAGACTAGATGTCTAGAAAACTTGGGACTTTCAAAAGAACTAAAGTAAATCTAGGTACGAGCTCAACAAATCTCAGTTGACTTAAAAAGTTTGCTTTAGACATTAGTGAAAATGTCTTCTTACCTTGAAAAATGATTGCTTTATGTCTTGACCTAATCTTTCTGACATTTTGCCCATGTTGTCTGACATTTTAGTCATTCCCTCTGCCAAGCTATCAGGAAGGGATTTAACTGCATTTGAAACATTCCTCATAGAATTGCGAAGCGGATTTACAAAAGTGTCCATCTAAAGGGGAAAAGATATTATACCATGATTTTACTATATCAGTTTTCCTATTCAACTGAGAAGTCTGGAAGAAGAATGCAATACACATGAAAGATGCAATAGTTTTCTAGTTATGAAATCTCATTGCATTTTTAAAAGAATATAACTTTTGCCTTCAGTGTGTCTTTAAAATTTATATTCACACATCTACTTATATAAGTTTCAAAAATTAGAGTGAGGAGATGATTACTAGAAAATGAACATAATAAGCCTTAGCTACCTTTTAAAAAAGGTTTTGGGGAAAATTTAAACAGTTTTCCAAAACAGAAATTGAGGCATATAGAATTATTCACAATAAATTTCTGTCACAATTACACAATAAGAGGGAGATTATGGTATTTAGTGAAAAGTAAACAAGGAGCTATAATTAAAAAGAATGCTCAATAATTAACATATAGATTAAGAAATGATAAAAATTAAAAACCATATATACTCATGTACAAGCCGAGTTTTTCTGCACATTTTTTTTGTTTTTTTTCAGGAGGGCATCACTGCCCTCTGGTGGTGGGAGTAGGAGGACCAGCCTTTGCTCCTGTGGAGCTGGAATTGAACCTCCATCACAGTGGGCCCCAGTTCTGCGCACAACCACTATGCCACCAAGGCTCTGCCCGTTTTTCAGCATATTTTTAAATGCAGCTTTTGTGGTAAAATTAGGTGCCTCAGCTGATATTCGGGTCGACTTATACTTGAGTATATAAGTAACTTGTTGAATTAGAGTTCTAATTTTGATGCTTTATAATGGACTCCACAGTAAAAAGGTGTGTGGGGAGGGGTGGGGCTGAAAATCAGACATGTAAGCTACATTTAAACCAGGGGCAATATTCAACCTATAGACAAAATTATGACAAGTGCTACTTACAGAAATTAAGACCCTCCAGAGAGAAACAAGGTTTTAAAAAAATTGATACTGATTATATAGAAGTCAAAACTTCAGTTAAGAAATGAGACAGCTAAAAAAAACAAAGTATATGGAATTATCAAGGGATTTTTAACAAACAGAATCAAATAAATGAGAAAAGGGATACAACACAAAGTCCTAAAAATGTATAAGAACAGTCTCCAGAAAATATTGAATCTCACAAAAACCATAAAAGAAAGCAAATTAAGTCCCATGCAAAAATAAAACAGCAACAAGAACCTCACTATTTGACCACCATACCATACCATACCATACCATACTAATAGAAGGTACCAAAAAGATAGAATTCTTTCACTCTAATATGCTTTCATGAATAATCACTAAGAAATATGAGAAAATGTGAAATAAGAGTTAGAATAAACAAACAGAAAGTAAGTTGGCCATGAGCCACAAAAGAGTTGGGAGTTTTAGTTACTACCGACTGATAACGAGGCAAGAGTGCTGCAGAGATGCTTGATGACTATGCAGCAACCTTGAGGAGGTCAGGTGTCAGTGAATTATCGGAGTTGAACTACAATATAAAAATCGGAATGAAAAACTAGAAAAATAACACCACTGGTGAAAAAAATATGGAGATAAAGGATGGCATTAACTCCTTGTACGTGTATGCGTGTGTGTGTCTGCGTGTACACAGTCATATCCATATATGGTTCTAATCTTAGTCTTTGGTTAATCTGAAAAGTATTCAAATGAATAGGGACATTATTTCCAACACTGTCAGTGTTTGTGCTTTGGTGTCTTTTTAAAAACTAAAATGACATTTAAATTAGCTACTTCAAGAGAATACTAGTAGTAAAATGTGAGTTGCCATCAAGCTAGTTCTGACCCATAGTGATTCAATGTGTGAGAGAGGAAATGTTGCCTGGTCCTGTGCCACCCTCACAATTGTTCCTATGCCATTGCTGAAGCCACTATGTCAATCTTGTTGAAGGTCTTCCTCTTTTTCAAGGCCCCTCTACTTTAACAGGCATGATATCCTTCTCAAGGACTAGTCTCTCCTGAAAACATATCCAAAGTATGTAAGACGAAGCCTTGCCATTTTTGCTTCTAAGGAGCATTCTGGCTTTACTTCTTCCAAGACAGCTCAGTTTGTCCCTGTAACAGTCCATGGCACTTTCAATATTCATCTGCACCACAACTGAAATGCACGTGCTCTTCTTTGGTCTTGCTTCCTTACTCAAAATCCACCTTTCACATGCACATGTGGCAACCAAAAATACCATGGCTTCAGTCAGACACGCCATAGTCCTCAAACTAACATTTTTGTTGCCTTTCAATGTACAATAAATTTATCTAATGTATCACATCTGTCTTCTGATCTCTTGACGGCTACTTCCATGAGCAGACTGTACAGCCAAGTAAAAACGAAATCCTTGATGTCAACTTTTTTCCATTAGAATGATGATACCTATTAATCTAGTTGTGAGAATTTTGGTTTTCTATATATTGCATAGTAGAAAATATTACTGGATATTTAAAAAGTAAAGCTTGAGGGAAAATTACTGCTGTTAGTTGCATAGAAAGTTTTATTAAACAAAAATATCAAAATGTGAAGCTATTACTAATTGATGTATCACCTATATCTATACACTTCTGGTGGCAATATTTTCATTTAACTTTTCATCATAAAATACTATATCCTTCTATTTATACCATGTTTAAAAAGGCAGCCTGGGCATCTTTGAGAAACTAGAACTATGATCTCTTGAAATGTTCTTTGGACTTAGGGAAACAAAAAAAGTCTAAGAGGCATGATCAAGGTTGCAGAGTAGAAGCGATAAGGTTTCCCAAGGAAGTTCTCTAAGTTCAGCCTTGTTACCCTCCCAAAATGAAAAGGTTTTCAGCCTTGCTATCGTCTAAGAATGAAGAGATTTTATAAAAGACAAAACTACTTGGTGCAACAACCCGTCATTTTCTCCCCAGTACAGTTTTCAATTTTCTGAAAACCTTTTTTTGCAAAACTCCTGTGTCCTTCACACACACACACACACACACACACACACACACACACACACACTTACACACCTTGTTATTCTAAAAAAAGCAGTTTCCATAACCTTAGAGCTAAGCTTTTTACTTTGAATTCATCTTTTAGGCTTTCACAACTTACTTTAAAATGTTTCATAGACTTAAAGCTGTTGTTTTATGAGCAGCAACATTCCAGGAAGCTCACTGCAAAGTTTCAATGATTTGGGAAGATGTCCAACTGGATTCTGTTAAACATTTTATATTGGTCTTGACTTCAAAACCATGTTTTGCCACTGCATAAAGGGTATCCTTTTTTTGAAGGCACACGACTAATGAGACTATGATAATTGGATTTGATCACTATAAGATGAAACACTTAAACTCCATTGAATATTCTTTGATCTCAAGATAAAGGCCTGGAAATACAACTCACTTGAATTTTACCTATTCCCACACCTTCCCAATTACACACAAGAAACAGGAAATGTTCTTAACAAATCTTACGTTGTTGTATAGAGAAGTTGCCAAACACAAAAGTTTTACACCATTATTCCTCCAGGATGTATAACTGCACACAATAACCTTTCAACACTACAAGTTTTGCCAATGAACTTCCTTCTGTTTTATATCATGGCAAGTCTCTGGCCTGAGGCCAGCACAAACTATATGCAGGGAGGGGGGAGACTCCCAAAAAACCCCAAACCCAGAAAACCAAATTCACTGCCATCAAACTGATGGGATCTCGTAGCAATCCTACAGGACAGGGTAGAACTGCTCCTGTGAGTTTCTGGAACTATATACAGAAAAGAAACCCCTCTTTTCTCCAGAGGAGCAGCTGAGCATTTCCAACTGCTGACCTTGCAAATTGCAGCCAAATGCCTGACCACTATGCCACCAGGGAGCCTTAGGAAATCCCAGAGGGACAAAGCTTAAGTAGTACTATATGTACCACGGGTTACAGAAGAGTTAAAGGACTTTCACACCAGGATCTAAAACTGAATGAAATGAAACTTTATACACAGAGAAAAATTCTTTTTTTAAAGCATTGTCACAAGGCTTATTTATTAATTTTGTTTTCTGGGGGGATTTTACAGGTCTTATCACAATCCATACATACCATTTTGTTAAACACATCTGTACTTATGCTGTCATCTTCTTCAAAATATTTTCTTTTTTGTGGGGTGGCATCACTGCCCTCTGGTGGTGGGAGTAGGAGGCCCAGCCTTGCTCCTGGAGAGCTGCTGCTGGATTTGAACCTTCAACCCAGTGGGCCGCAGTCCCGCACACAACCACTACGCCACCGGGGCTCGGCCCAAAACATTTTCTTTGCACTTGAGTCCCTAGCATTAGGTCCTCCTTTCTACCTCTTCTCCCCCATGTCCCCTTGATAATTTATAAATTGTTTTTTTCCATGTCTTACACTGACTGCTGTCTCATTTCACCCGCTTTTCTGCTGTCTGTCCCCTGAGATGGGGGCGTGGGGGTGGGAGGCTTATGTCAATCATTGTGATTAGTTTCCCCCGACCCCCTGACCCAACCACACACACACACACACACACACACACTTATCTTCCTAGTACCACTGCTCCCCATATTGGTCCTGAGGGGGTTATCTTTTCTGGATTCCCCGTGTTGCAAGCTCTTATCTGTACCAGTGTACATGTTCTGGTCTAGCCAGATTTGTAAGACCGAATTGGGGCCATGGTAATGGTGGGGTGGGGGGTAGGAAAGCATGAAAAAACTAGAGGAAGGTTGTGCATTTCACTGGTCCTATATTGCACCCTGACTGGCTCTTCTCTTCATTGTGACCACTTTGACAAGGGGTGTCCAATTGACTACTGATGGGACTTGGGTCTCCACTCTGCCCACCCCTTAAATCTCAGTGATATGTTTTTTCTTTGTTTGTTTTGTTTGGGGCCTTTGATACCTGATACTTGATCCCATCAATACCTCATGATCACACAGTCTGGTGTGCTTCTTTCATGTGGGCTTTGTTGCTTCTCAGCTAGATGGCCGCTTGTTTATCTTCAAGTCTTTAAGATCCCAGACACTATAAAGTATTACAGTAGCAGGTGGACATTGAGCTTCCACTCAAGCACTCCCTCAACATAAGAACAATTTATTCTACAAACATGGCACTCTGTGAGGTTCATCTTCCCTGATGATGGTAGACAAAATGGGTGCATAAGCAAATGTGGTGAAGAAAGCTAATGGTCCCCAGCTATCAAAAAACTTTTTTATCTTCTCTAGAAATAAATCCACAGATTTTTTTCTTTAGAATTTGAATGAACTGCTGCCAAATTAATATGTTACATAGGATTACTAGGAGAGATGGGTGGCATAAAGGGTTAAGCTCTCAACTATTAAGTAAACAAAAGGTTGGTGGTTCAAACCCACCAAAAATCACCTAGGAATTTAGGAGATGTAATTCTGAAAGGCCATGGCCTTGAAAACCCGATTGAGTCATTCTCTACAGCAATCACGAGCAACAATAATGGAGAACCATTCCTGAATTTCTGAACATCTGCCAATCAAAAGTTGGCAGGTGATATTTTTTCTAATAACTACTTAATTTCTAGTGAAAAATAATTAAGAAAAACAATTTCAAACCATAGTTTAATCAAAAAGAAAATATAAGCCCTCAAATTCTTGATATGATTCATAGAAATCATTTTGACTACTCAAAATAGGTTAGGTTAGGATGATCCTGAGCATTATCAACACAAATTGATGAAACATAAATTTGTGAAGTGTCAGTAATGATTCAAGAGAACCCTTAGACTCAACTAGTAATTTATTATTTTCTTTAAAGGGGAGAGAAAGGAAAACTTGGGAAACTGGTGATTGGTTAAAATAATATATGTATTTAAAATAGCTTTAATTAATTACTTTAATCAATTAAGATTATCCAATCATAAAACCTAAAATTGACCAGCATAAAAAATAAAGAAGGTTGCAATGTATCTCTATTGACAATAAACAATTTTAGGTTGAAACTTAAGCTCAATCATTTAACAATAAAGTACAGGAAACAGTACCTTTTTTGTTTCATTCTTTTAAGACTTATGTTCTTAAAGGTCATTATTTCCACTTAGAAAATTTTAAATCCAGCACATATGATAACCATATGAATTTCTTACATTTACAGTTTTTTTTAATTTGCTACCATCTCATTTTTTTAAAAGTTCATTTTAGACAGGAGGAGGACAAAGGAGGGTTTTTGTTGTGTTCCTTTTGAAATGCTCATTTTGAAATGATTTAGAATTTAAACAAAGTTATGAAAGTTCCTAGAAGCTCTTCATCTACTTTCTCCAAATATTAATATTTTGTAGTGGTATAATGATCAAAATTCTGTAGTTCACATGAATACATAACTAAAATGAAAATTATAATTTGATTGTATCACTAATGTTTCTTTTCTGTTCCAGAATTCAATCTTGTATCTCGAAATATAGTCAGTAGGCATGCATCCTCCTCACTCTCCTCCAGTCAATCTGCAACAATTCCTCAGTGCTTGATGACCTTAATACTCTGAAGTCCTGGCCTGTTATTTTATAGCATCTCCTTCAGTTTGGATTTATTTCCTCAGGATGAAAATCAGGTTATGTATTTTGGACAAAAATACCAAAAAAAACCCAATCATGTACTTTTTTTCAGTGCACTGTACCAAAAAGTACAGGGTACAAATACCTTTTATTACTGATGGTGTTTCAACTCTTAATTGCTTAGTTCCTGTGGTATATGCCAGGTTTCCGACAATAAAATCACTGCTTTCCTACTACACTTGAGAAGTATCTTATACATGTGTAATCATGGAACCATGCAAGTATCCTATCATATTTCTGTCTACAAATTTTAGCATCTTGAAACATGCTGTGTTTGCCAATTAACAATTTTCTATTTCAGTCATCAGTTACTACTACATATTCTTCTGTATGAAAAAACTGTTATTTTTCAATTTATATATTTAATCTATCATTTATTTATTTGAGGGTGGATTCATGGACATTTATTTTATTGTATGGATTATGATCAATTGCTATCATTTTTAATCTTACTGTTTAAGCTGTAAAATTTCAGTCGTTTTTCCCCAATGATTTTACTGGGGGCTTTTACAGCTCTTATAACATTACATATATCATTTGTATCAAGCATATTTGTACACATGTTGCCATATTTGTTTCCAAATATTTTCTACTTGAGCCCTTGGTTTAAGCTTCTCTTTACCCATCCCTTTTATTTATTTTTTATAAATCATTTTATTGGGGGTTCATACAACTCCCATCACGATGCATGCATACAGCAATTGCATGCAAGCCATATTTGTACACTTCTTGCCCTCACCACTCTCAAAACATCCTCCACTTAGGCCCTCATTACCAGCTCCACATATTTCCTTTCTCCTCTCTCCCTCTCCCCCATGGACTCTTAATAATTTACAAATTGCTATTACTTTTTCATATAATACACTGTCCAATGTGTCCCTTACTCTCTTCCCTGTTGTCCATGCCCCAGAGAGGAGGTTATATGTAGATTCCTGAAATTGGTTCACCCTTTCTATTCCACCATCGCTCCATCCTCCCAGTATCACCATTCCCACCACTATTTCTGAAGGATCATCTATCCTAAATTCCCCATGTTTCTGACTCCAGTGTAGATCCCCTGGTCTAGCTGGATTTGTCTGGTAGAATTGGGATCATGATAGTTGGTGGGAGGAAGCATTGGAGAACTAGAGGAAAGTTGCATATTTCATTGTTACTACACTGTACCTTAACTGGTTCATCTCCTCCTGCAACCCCTCTGTAAGAGGATGTCGTTTCACCTATTGATGGGCTTTGGGTCTCTAATCTGCACTCCCCCTCATTTATAAGAATATAATCTTGATTCCTGATACTGGATCCCTTGGATACCTCATGGTCACACAGGCTGGTGTGCTTCTTCCATGTGTGTTTTGTTGCTGCTGAGCTGGATAGCCCCTTGTTTACTCAAGCCTTTAAGACCCCAGATGCTATAATGATAGCTGGGCACCATCAGCTTTCTTCACCACATTTGCTTATGCACACATTTGTCATCAGCAGCACGCAACAATTGATTCAAAATCATTGGCAAGGTGAGTGTGAGAAGTCCAACAGGGATTGATGAAGAGTAATGTAACAGAGAGAAAATACGGAAACCCAAATGAAGGCTGAGCATGATAGTGTGTCAGGAGGAAAGTAAAAGGAAGTAAAGAACTGGGGGGTAAAGGGCATTTGTAGAAGTTTAAATACAGGCATGTAGATAGGTGCGTATATTTATATATGACAATGTGGAAATAGATCAACTAGCATATACTTATAGGGTTAGTATTAGGACAGCAGATGGGCATTGGACCTCCACTCAAATACTTCCTCAGTACAAGAACATTCTGTTCTATTAAGTTGGCATTCCATGATGCTCACCTTCCTGACACGATCACTGAAGACGAATGTGTGCATAAGTAAAGGTGGTGAAGAAAGGTGATGGTGCCCGACTATCAAAAGATGTAGTGTCTGGGGTCTTAAAGGCTTGAAAGTAAACAAGCAGCCATCTAGCTCAGAAGCAACAAAGCACACATGGACAAAGCACACCAGCTTGTGGGACTACGAGGTGTCACAGGGATCAGTTTTTATCAGACTTTAAGAACTAAATTTCTAGTCTTAAAACCATCAGCTGAGTCTTATTTTTTTCTTAAGTATAATCTCAAGTTTACTCTTTCCCTTTAAATTCTTACTCTACACTCTCTCCAGATTTCTAATGTAAGAATGAACTCTTCTTCTAATGTCTAATTTCCCATCTTTGGAAAATTCTGTACACTATTACTGGAATAATCTCCATGCACACCTTTAATGTAATTCTTTTCTGAAAACCTCCCTTCTAATGGATTTCTTCTACAAAGAGGATAAACCCAAGACTGCTCACCTTAGTTTTCAGGATCTTCCAAAAACTAGCAAAGTAGTACAGATTTTAGTTCACTCACATGAGTAAATAATCTGAGGCAACTTATTTTGTAATTCACTTAGAGAAAAGTTGTTTTACATTACAGAAACTAAGTACGATATACTGATTACCTAAGCCTTACAACATACTTGTCTATACTAGTCCTTTAACAACTGCTTCTACTAATAGGAAACATTTATTCAGTTATTGAGGTGCCAGCCACTATAATACACAGGTATCTAATCTGATTTATATAATACTTTAAAATGAAGATAAATAACCTTATTTCTCCAGGGAAATGAGGATAAAATGTTAAGTGTTTGCTCAAGCGCACAGTTAATAAATGGTTGAACAGGAACTTAAACCCAAGGCTGTATGATCCACAGTTTGTTTTCTTACTCCTTAAGCTATCTTGACCAATTTGAGAACTAATCATTTATTGTCTTAACCTCTAATCTTAGTTCAAGTATAGGCTTTATATACCCAATGGGAATTCAGATAACAAAGAGCCATAAATATTTTTTTAAGGAACATATCCTTGTTAACACTTTTCTAATCTTTGTTTCCAGTCAGACATTTCCTCCCAATAAGAAACACTTCCTTCTCCAGCTAACAAAAATGCCTGGCCTGTCTTAGATAAGCTTTTCTTAAAGTACCATTTTGAAAGCTGCTTTTTCTTTCAGCTTCTGCTGGATTATTATCTACATGTAAAGGCAGAAATGTACATATATTAATTAACAATTGACATTTCAGTATAGAAGACGGTAAATACAGGATGTTTCACTTTCAAATGCTGCTGTTTTAAAATACACACATTTAACTTTATTTTATTTTATTAAAAATAAAGTTCAAAAACAGTGCTGATAATAGCACCAATGAAATGGTATGCTTACCTTGCGAGCAAAATCGCCCTTCCCTTTACTATAGGCTTTGTTCTCAAGGAAATCATACACATAGTGAGCCAAAGCTGGGGTTGCTCGCATCATTTCAGGGGTTAATAGTAACTAGCAAGAAAAAGAGGTATTCTAAATTAATGGGATTACTGGAAGTTAACTATGTGTATATTTCATTTAATAAAATGCTAATAATATATATTAAAGAATTTGAATTTTATATTAAAAACACATTGAAGTTAAAAATTACCAAATATGTTACGACCCATTAACTGTTTAGGGCTTTGAGTTCCAATGCATCTGATATAAGAGTTTTCTAGATGTATTTCCTTCTTTATTTGTGGTTTTATAGCTGATATGTATAGGCTGTGACATTCCATGGCACTATGAAGTTGCTATGTTACTCATGTAATAATTCTAAAGTTGACATTAGCAGAAAGCACATTTACACAAAATATTTTTGTCATAATTTCTCAAAACAAAATAGCGTTGCTTTCACAATTGCTAATAATACAAAGGGGCTGAAAGAAAAAATAATCAGTTGAAAAATTCCATTATCTTTCCGTTCTTTTTTGCCAGGAACTTCCTGACATCCCCTTATACAAATTTAACATCCTTGCTTAGCTCCTTTCCTGCAACATGTTTTGGTGTACTAAGTTCCATTAACTTTGAAGTAAACAGTTAAGTCATATTTAAAAGCTAGATTATGACACCATATTATGGAGTTGGTCATTTTCTAAATACAGTAAAACACTGAGAAAGATTTTAATGGAATTGGAGTTCATTCATTTGACAAGATGAATGAAATATTTGGGATTTAAGATGAGAAAATAGAAGTAAATAATAATATCAGAAATCTAAGGTCTGGGGTATCCTTTGAGTATATAAAAATGTGAGCAATTCTAAATACATTGATAAATACAGCCAGAATTACATGTATGAGAGTAGAGAGATAAATCTTCCAAATGAAACATCTGTTAGAATACTAGCTAAATTCTACCAACTTCTAAGACAGGGTTTGTCATGCTTTCCCGAAAGGGGCAGACAGTAGGTAGGCTAGGCTCTGTGACCTGGAGTGACTGGCAAAACTACTCAATGTTACTGTTTAAGTGCAGAAAACAGTAAAAATCATCAGCATCTAAGTTTTCCGGTAAACTCCAAGTTCTTTCTGCAATTTTTAAGAGGGTATTCAATCACTAACTTGTGAGACACAATTTGCTATTCCATAAGAAAAAATCTACATATCCAGGATGTACATATTAGAATTGGTCCCATAATCTAACCATCTCTAGAACGCTCATAATTTTGGAAACCTCAGAAGTACTCTGAATCATAGAAAGAAGCTACAGAAATTTCTGGGAACTGTAATTTGTTCTCTCTGGTGGTGTTGCAGTGTACACACTGTACTTAAAGGCAGGAGATCAAATTTGCCATCCTCTCTGTGAGAAAAAGATGAAATTCTATCTGCTTCTGTAAAGATTTACAGACTTGGAAACTCCGCATACGCTGATTATGAAGGAGAACGAGTCCATAGACGTAGGTAAGCTTTGTACATGGAGGCCCTATAGTACACAGATGGTTGGGTGCTCGGTTAGTAGCCGAGAGACTGACAACTCAGAAGGCTTGGGAAGCGACTCCTGAATGACTAGAGCCAGTGAAGACTCTCTAACACACGAGGCTGCCATGATTTGGAATCCACTGCACATCAACTAGTTTTCTAATTGTTGTTGCTTTAAAGCTTTGTAACATGAGTACAAGCTACTATCTACTGAACTGGAAATGTGATTATTTAGTTTATCATGATATACCTAGATTTTTATAGTAATCGACAATGGATATGAATGTACATGTCTATGTGATCTAAATGTGAAGAGAACCATTCTTTACACTGAGTGTTCAAAAATATCTAAGCTACTTAATAAACAGAAATAATGTTTACAAATTACTAAGTCAATTACATGTGGTATCTGATATGTTTCTCAAAATCAGCTTAAATTACAATTAAAATAAAAATGCTTTAATAAGGAAATGTACTTTAAATAAAATACCAATGATACTAATATAGACTCACCTGCAAATATGCATTTAGATCTTTTTTCCTCTTTTCTAAAAAATCTCTATCCATATTATTAAATGTCTTTTTGCCAGGAAGCTTCAATATACTTGACAGACTTTCAAACTAGAAGACAAAATAAATTCAACATTCTTAGTTTTTGAAAGGAGAAAGTTCTTCCAAAGGCCAAATTCTCTGTCTCTCTCTAAAAAAATAAAATCCAAAACAGGCAATTTCATGATTTTATGCTTTACTATAAGATGTTAAAAAATACTATCCAGTATTTCTAAAACAATTTTACTGCTATTTATTATAAAAGAGCATGGTACCCAAAATTTTCTCTGTGAAGACAGAGACCTGATGAAGGTTGGTAGTGGACACAGAGGTTTTCATGATATATTTCTCTCTTAATTTTGAAATTGTTAATATTTTTATAAGGCTATAAAATATTTTCATTATAACTCTTTGACCTATAAATAAAGCACTACCAAATAAATTTTTCATGACCAGAGCTATGAGTTTCTAGTTTTTTATAAGCTCTAATAGAGTAATATTTAATATCAATGATTTCATCATAATTATTAAAAGCAGAACATGCAGATATCAAAATAACAATTATATTACAATTCTCACTACATATACTTCTAATACTCTCCCACTAACCACATAAAAAAGAAAATCAGACATTATACTAAGAAAAAAAGAGTCATTGGTACTGTGTCTTCACACAAAACTAAAAAATTAAGCATATTTACAGTAAGTTTAGAATCTACAAACTTACTGTTTGGGTTGACCTTTAGAGGTTCATGCTATGCTGTGAGCGATGTTGCTCTACTGATGCAGAAATGTTAACCATGCTGTATAATGACAGTCATCGAGTTAGTGACCACCTAGCCAGCAGCTAATACCTGAAACTCAAGTCATGGCTTTTCCCAAGGAAAACTCTTGGCAGAATGTTTCTTAAAGAAAATTTAAGAGATTAAACCAAAGAGGATATGCAGAGAACTCAAACTCTAAGATTCTAACAATTAAATGATAAATCTGATACTTGCTTATAGTTGAATGTGAAAAAATTCATGATACATTGACCATAAAAAGTAAAGTTCTTTCAGCAATTGCTCCAATCATAGCCAGAAGAACAAAATAAGATGGTGGGGGTCATCATTTACACAAAAAATGTCATGCTGAAGTCAAAGTACCACATTTAGTGACTCACAAGAGTATGAAGATGGGTTGTCTAATGGGTTATTTGAATTAATTTTTTAATATCTCACCTCAATAAAAGTAAATAAACTTTTTAGGTTCATAAGACTTTTTTTCCCCCACATCACTGCCCTGGTGGGAGTAGGAAGCCCAGCTTTGCTCCTGGAGAGCTGCTGCTGGTTTTGAACTGCCAACCCTGTGGGCTGCAGTCCCGCACACAACCACTGCGCCACCGGGGCTCAACTCATAAGAGCACTTATTAATTTCCTGATCTACAACTGATCCATATTTTCTTAAAAGAAGCCCTGGTGATACAGTGGGTTATGCACTGAGCTGCTGACCAAAGATGAAGCTGCCCAGTCCTGGAAAGATATAAAGTCTCAAATGCAAAGCAGCTCTACCCTGCCTTTTACAGTCACTATGCTTTGGGACAAACTCAATGACAGCAAGCCTGGCTTCTTTGGTTTGTACTATCTTAAACCACTTAAAAAGTTTATAGACAAACCCACTGCTTCTGAGCCAATTCAGACTCATAGAAACCCTACAGGATAGAATAAAACCGTCCCTTAGGCTTTGTTCATCCTGCACCTGTACTGGGCGTGGAGAGTTTGATCTCTATCTCTGGATCAGCAAGCCAACACTTAAAAATGTTATCTATACTTACTAGCAATCAATCCAATCAAATGAAAATGTAAATTGCTCCTGGGACATATGCCTCTGAGGGAAACAACTTGGTTGCTATTCATTGTTTTATCACCAGTACTGTAAACAGTGACTAGTATACAGGAAATGTTGAATAAACATTTGTTGAATAAGAGAATGACAGTTTGGGCTGTTAATATAGTATAACACTGAACATTTTTAATATTTTAATATACATCTTTATTACAAAATAAAAATTAAAACAAGTGGCAAGTATTAAATACTTGTTTTAAAGTAAGTACTTTAATAGCTACAGATTTAACAGCTATATATATGTGAGCAGGATGTGCTATGAATCAACAACTTATTTTTCTTCTGTGCTTTTATAGAGACTGAGTTTAGAATACTCATAAAGCAGAACTAACAGGTAAGCGTCCATTTATAAATGCTTAGTGTTTAATTTCTCAAGCTCTATAAGGAATCTGAAACTTAAGTTTAAGTTATCACAACTAATTTTATGGATACACAGTCACGGCATGTCTATTTCACCTGCACTGTCATTTAAAAATGAACGATACTTTATAAAGAAAATTTGCTGTTAAATAAAATTCCTATTAATTTGCAAGCGAATAAAATTCATCTTAGTAGTTAAAATGATTAGTTTTATAATTATCATGTTTGATAAAGTGTAGGCATGGGCAGAAATAAATACAACTTTGTAATTTTGAAACAGTATCAGTTTTTAAAATAATGCCACGAAGTACACAAATCAAACAAGCTAAGGCATGAAGGGAAACATCTACTGAACAGGTACATCTAAAGCCACTAATTTCTTGACAAACAGGGTAATTAAAAATAGCCCTTAAATATGGACTTCAGGACTTCATGCAAATGTGTTTTTAGCTAGTTTTAAGCTATTCAGTTTATCTCACACTATCTACAAAATATTATTGATGCTAAATGGTACCAATCATATTATTTCATCTACCTTAACTGAAATAGGTATTTTTGGATCAGTAAAATTGTACAGTATCATTTCAAAGCTTTGTTATCTAATCCAGTGTCATCTCAAATTATTTTTTTATTGGTTTAATATCAGTTGTATATCTAAAATGCTTGAATGAATCAAGGATTCCTATGAGTTAAAATAAATTTATTGAACATTTGTTCTACTTATCTGGTGATAGTTAAATGTTTAAAAATAGACAAATGTAAATTTACTTTAGGTGATTTTTCATAATAACAAATAGATCTGAAACTTCTCTTGTGAGGCCACTTAAAATCACTGGAGCAGTGAAATTTGCCCTTCAAAATAAAACTACAGAATGTCTTGTAATAGGGCCCATCTCAATGACAAACTACAACCTACACCCAAATTCATAGAGACTGGTGTAAAGTGTGTTTGGGAGGTTATATTATAACAAGTTGATTTTTCTACGCTACGTAAAACTCACGAAGAAGGAAAAATTACAAAAGCGACATTCATTTATCTGAACACACGATAGTTAAGATAGTTAAGACACAAACTGGGATTATACCCACTATGCTTAGCCCTAAAATTAGAAGTCTACAAGCAACAATACCCACCAACAAATACTTACAAACTAAACACACTTGGTAGTGCTCCACACCCCTCTGTTGTGTAAATCAGTTAAGTCCTGGTGGATCTCACCACCCCTTGCATACAACATGTACACACAAAAATCAGACACATCCTTTATTTCATTTTCCAAATATATCACTGATATACCTGACCATGATATTTTGGGTTTCTTAATAGTTCTCAACATCAAATGCATTTTTTAAATAAGCAAAATCATCCTAAAATGTATGCTGATAATATTAAAAACAAAAACCTTATAGTTTCATTCGCTACCTTCAATCTACACCTTCATATCCTCGAAACTTTTAGAACCAAAAGTCAACTCAAGAAACAATGTAAAGCACATAAGCTTGAAAAACACCAGTACCTGCTCAGTGATTCTCATGTGGAAGTCGTGGAAGTCACTGTAACGGCGGTAGGTTTTCCACATCTCCTCACTGTGCAGATTTCGTCGGTGTACAGTGATGGCATATAGTGCATAGGTCTTGCCATGATCATTACAAACGCCTGCCACAGCATATGGGTCATAGTCAGCATATACTAGTGGTCATTTAAAACCAAATGAAGAACAAAAGACACAAAAAGGAGGAAGATGAAGAACAAAAACAAAAACAAAAAGACACCATGATATGAAGAATCTGAAATGACAGACTAAGACAAAAGGATGTCACCAACGGATAAAACAAATCCCCATCCTCAATACTCACATGGGGTCACCAAGAGCTGGAATCAACTCAACAAGCAACTAATAGCTACGTGGGAGCTTCAAAATGTTCATGAAAACATTCCATTACCTTGCAATTCTAATTTTCCACAAGCTTTCTGAAGCCCTCACATATACTCAATTCCATTAAGTGTTCTAAAACAATGTTTCTATTACAACAAAAAGTTAAAGAGGATGATACTGACAACCACACAATGATACCTACTTTGGACTTCCTTCTCCAAAAACTTTGAACTATTATCAGTTTTGTTCCCACAATACCACCAGATGGCATAGCATCAGTCTCAATTTAATAGAACAAAAATAACAGCTAGACTGGAAGAGGCACACCGGTACAGACAGGAATTGGTAACACTGCGATCCAGGATGAAGCCTCAGGAGCAGAAGCAAGAGTGGAGATAATGGGAGGGTGGAGGGACGGTGGTATACAAATGAGGAGCTGACTACAGGCATCTACAGTGGAGGAGTGGGGAGAAGGGAGTTGTCGGGCAGTACTGGCTATGACAAAATGATAATAATTTATCAATTATCAAGGGTTCATGAGGGAGGGGTGAGGGAAGGGAGGCCAGGAGGGGAAAAGAAGAACTGATTTCAAGAGCTCAAGTAGAAAACAAATGTTTTGAGAATGATGACAGCAGCAGGTGTACAAAGGTGCTTGACACTATGTATGTATGTATGTATGTACGTACGGTGATAAGCATTGTAAGACCTCCCAATAAAATGATTTTTTAAAAACAGAAACAAATACCAATATGCCCAAGCCTTCATCCACCCTCCACCTTTATTCTTATTTAAAAACTTTTAAAACTATACAGACAGCAAAAATCAAGATGAGATTTAGTTTTTCCAGAAATTCTCTATTTTTAATATAATATTCCACAACTTACATGTGCAATTTATTCTGAAAGTTTAACAAAAAAGAGAGGGGGGGGATCAAGTCAGGAGGTCTTAAAATTAAAACCTATTCCCATGTTGCACTATCCTTCATTTAGATGTGTACTTTGAGTCTCCCCTCCACCTTTGTCGATTCTATTTTTAATTTCTCTGTCATTCTACTCGATCACGTTTTCGCTTTTGGTCTCTAAAAGTGTATTGAGCTTGACTGAGCGACTAGAATCTGTACGCAATTCTTCTTTCACACTGTTTAATGCTAGCCTTTGGATCGCATCGTCTATCTCTTTATTATTGTAACACACTTAAAATTTCAAATTGTCATTTCCAAGTTATTATTCTTTCAATAAGTAAATTATTCTTTTAATAAGGGCTGCCTCCCTGACTGAAGCTCAAACTTTCTTTGTGGTTTCCAGTTGCTTCCTTTAACTAATTTCCAAATGCTATTGCTTCTCTCAGAGATTTCTGTGTCCCTCAAGGGAAGCATGCCTTGGATTAAAGAAGCAATCATATTGGACAGGAGTGACAATGAGATTGGTTTCAAGCTCGGAACCAATTTTCATACTAATTCTATGGTTTAAAACGCCGACGAGCTCTGTGAAGCCAGCAAATAGGACACATGAATGTTGGGGCTAGAATTTTAGCCTCTGTTGGGTGACAGAGGTCCTTTCCTGGACATGACTTTAGTATTTCTCGTCCTTATTCTTGTAGGTAGGACAAATATTTCCATTTCCCCTTTTGTATCATGCTACCTTTTCTGACTTTGAGCTTAATGAAATTTCAAACTTGGTTCTGCCCTCCTAAAACTGTAGCTCTATGTCTCTTATTCTCTTGAGAGAATGAAAATGCTATCAACAAGGAGACAACAGTAACGCATGCTCCTCTAAGCCTTTTGATTCAACTCCTTTTCACTTGCTTGACTTTGTTTTTCTTCTTGTTCTATGGCATTTGTGGACTTCTCTCTTGAGCTACTTTGTCGTGTTTCCTGCCTTACTACGGGTAGGCGGTACTTTTCAAGCAGTTCAGACTAATATATTGGCCAAAAGCCTAAATTGAAGTCCTCAAACTTCTTTGGCCCACCACCCCTTTTCTGGCAATTAAAAACATATGTACTATAGCTTGTAACACAGGATTAAGTGTATCTGTTGCTTTTGCAGCCCCACCAGTGTCCCCTAGGGGACAGCCTTGCCCACTTGGGGGAAACGCTGGTCTACACTGCTATTTGTAATAATGGACTGACTCCAAATAAGGGCTAAGAGCTAACTAAACAGTTTGCAATTTCATATAAAATAAGGTAAAGAAGGATGTGTGAATCTTTGCAGCACATTATTTTGATCACATGAAAGCTAAAAATCCACAATGACGATTATAATTGAGAATTTCTCAATCAGGTTCTAATTTTTTTTCCCTAGCATTTACACTTTTCACTCAAAGTTGTCATTTATTCACATTTCATCTAGGGTCCATGTTGCTCATTGGCCAAAACATAAGTAGGAATAAACTTTGCTCACACTGCTCTACAGTGAAGATGTAACTATAGCTCGCACTGCTTCATCTTTCCTAATCATCTTGCAGGACCTGCATCAGATCAAACAGAAAAACATTTCCTCACCGAGTCAGAGAAGCAACATTGCTCCATGTGAGGCAGTACAACAACAAGGGCATGGCTTTCTATCCGGTGCCCAAGTCAGTGGGGTGAGGGAGAGAAAAGCCTGAGGCCATAAGCTAAGAACCATAACCAATTAGAAGACACTGGGAGCAAGTGGAATAGAAGGCATAGAAACAGACACAAGAGAGAGCTATATGAAAGTGTCCACCAAAGAACACACTGAATTTTTTCACAAATCACACTAAGTCCTGGGAGCACAGAAGTTCAAAATCACCAGCGGCTCCAAGTAAGATAGTAAGGCTTTCTCCTCCTATAAGGAGCTGCTGTCTCAGAAACTCAGAGGCACTTCTACTCTCTCCTGTAGGATTATGAAAGTGAAGAAACGAAATCGGGTATGTAAAATGTAAGCATAAAATTGAACTGAGGAATGTATACTTCAAAACATAATCTGACAAACTCACTCCCATACAGTCACTCTTAGAATAGTAAGAGGCCACATAAGAAAATGATGACGATGTAGTGGCGCGCTGGTGGTGTCCTGGCTATATGTTGGGCTGCGATCTTCCTGGTCCACAGTTGGAAACCACCAGCATCTCCGGAGGAGGGAAGACTGGCCTTTCTACTTCCCTAAGCAGTAAGAGGCTCAGAAACCCACAGGGGGTCGCTATGAGTCAGCAATGACTTCACAAAAGTAAGTTGGGTTTTTTGGTTTTCAGTACTCACTGGAATTCTTTCAATGGCAATGGTGGGAATGGATTATTCTTTCTAGCTCTTTAACCAGTCAGCATGAATGCTGACTGAGACATTCAGTCATGGAAGTTTCTCACCTCAACTAAGCATTTCTTAAACATCGACAAACTCTATATCCAAAGATGTCATTTTTCCCAGGCTATCTTGCTATTCAGACTTCGCATGTCTGAAGAAAAATAGTGAGTTAAAATCTCTTCCATGCATGTAATTATATAATTAACTAACCTTAAAAATATAAAGGACTTGTTTCAGTTTATTACAAATGAAAAAAAAATGCTTAAAACTTAAGCATTTACAAATGTGAATAATGACACAAGATTAGAGAGAGTAAATATCAAGATACACTGGCAAATGAACATCACAAAATTTAATGCAGCAAGCATATATTGCAGAGGAAAAAAACCAGTAACTTAAAAGAATGGCAATAGAATGAAAAAAAAGGGGGAAGGAGGTTTGAAGAATAAGTATGGAGAATAATTTGGGGATAGAAATAGTAGCCTCTCAGAATTGACACTCTAAAATACCTTACCAGTGTCTGAAATAGAGGCATGCAGTTGTACTGAATCATCAGAAGATACATTGGAAAGGTCATCCAAAGACTGGGGAAGAGAAAGGGCAATCAGGAAACAAAATTTTTAATTTCACAGAAAAAAAAAGTTAAAGAATTTTATATCAAACACGCACTCACTACTCTTTATCCCATGTAAGGCTGAAATGATAAAACCAACTACTTTAGTTTAATAATCAGATTATTTCTTCCTTCTTGTCTGTACACAATAATCTATATACTGGAGCGCACTATGTCTCACTTATATTTAATAAATGAGAAGAAAATTAAAAGTGTACTTAAAAAGTTATCTGACAACAATTAATCAACTATGTTATTTTAAAAATTCCATAGTGGAAATATACATACATAAATAAAAGTTATCAAATGGAATACTGTTAGGCATATTAATTCATTGCTATTACCACTATTTATTTCCAAAAATGTTTCATCATCTCAAGCAGAAACTCAATACTAACTTAGTAACTCTCATTTCTTTTCCACAAAACCCCTAGTGACCACTAATATGCTCTTCATCTCTATGCATTTTTGCCTGATCCAGGTATCTTAATAAGTGAGATCACGTAATATCTGTCATTTTTTGTCTGGCTTATTTCACCCAGCATAAAGCCTTCAACGTTCATTCATGCTACAGTATCCATCAAAATTTCACTGCATTTTATGGCCAATAGGAGCCCTGGTGGGATAGTGATTACACATCGGACTGAAGTCTACGAGGTCAGCAGTTAGAAACCACCATTCTGCTCCATGGGAGAAACATGCGAGTCGTGACCCCTTTGGGGGTTGAACGAACCTTTCACAGGGGCCGCCCGAGTCATAACTGTAGCAAATTTACAGTTATGAAGTAGCAGTGAAAACAATTTTGTGGTTGTGGGGTCACCACAACATGAAGAACTGTATTAAGGATCACGGCAATACTGTAGTCAATTAACTATTTAAAGTACCCATTAAAAATACTCACCAAGTTTATGCTTCCTGTAGGAGACCCATTAAAAGATTCTGTGGAGGGAAAAAAATCAAATTAGAATGAAACAGAAAAAGAACTTTTAAAACAGTTCTTAAAAAAAAACAAAACTCAAGTAAAAAGAATCAAAAGTCATTTAAGCCATAACACAATAAAATAGCCAAGAAAAATGGTGACACCTGTCTGAATGCCTACGTCTAAGTATTGTGCAAGAAAGTATTTTAAAAGTACCTGAACTGTGCAGAAAAAAAATCACTATGTAAAAAATTAAATATTCTTATTCTCATAGTAGCATATTAAGTTGCCTACTACAGTCTAAGCAAGTGGGACAAACTGTACATGAAGTCCCTTGCTATTATTATTTTTCCCTCATTGGATTAGAAATATTACAAATAAAATTCATTTGTAGTGTGAAAAATAAGATACAGATTGATTTTTAATATAGCTATTAGGGTTGATTTTTAATATAGCTACTAGGCTACCTATTTTGGGTAGATTTACTTCAAAAAAATTAAGTCTAGATGCACAAGTCAATATAAATAGTAATAGAATATAGTTAATGTAACATATACAGTCAGTAGACCAAAAGCAATTTAAAATTCTATATGCAATACCATTCAATTAAAAAGCAACTATGAAAAATAACTTTGAAGCATTGAGGTTAGAATAAAGTGATTAAAATTAATGCTAAGCAATAATCATTTTCCTCTGGGTTTTAATGTATATCTGAGCAAATTAAGTTACCAATTAAAGTATTCCTGTTAAAACAAATGGTAAGGCAATGCTCATATACAATTTAAAGTTCATATATGGTTTCTGTCATTTATTATTACTCACGAATATAGATCTTTCAGTAAGCAAAAGCAAGTTCCCATAACTTCTAGAAAGAGACAGTGTTTTCCACCCAATTTCACTAATTCTAAACACCTAACAGTATGCTTTGATTCCTCCAATCTTTGGTCACCAAAGCTAAACAGGGCATTTCGTCCCAGAAGTGTCTCTTTTAAAAGACAAAGTGACCATTAAAATGAGTAAGCAGGTTAATAAACTCTTCTCTTTATTCAATTAAAGAATCCACATGATGGTAAACTTGAGTGTCTTTATACAATGTCTTAATGTCTACTCAACTTCTTAAATTTTCCCATCAAAGTTAAATCAAAAGAATTCTGATAAAAACTAAAGCAAATAATAAAAAGAAACATAAGCTATTAGAATCAATCTTGGTTCATATTTAATCAAGAATTATATAGCAGGATATGGATGGCACTAGAAATCAAAATATTATTTGGCACAATGTGAAAATTGTGAATGAAAGTACACTAAAAATAAGAAAATAATTTAAATATTTTTCAAAAGATCGTGTGGTCTTGTTTTAATAAAAGCAAAAATGTCTACCTTTAGATAAATTGAAGCTGAACTACCTACAAAGATATTCATGAATAAAGAGAAAGAAAGAAAGGGAGACGAGGGAGGAAAGAGTTAATGTACAACAAATTTTCTTCCCCAACCAAGAAAAACCACCGACTGGTGGTAGGACACACTTGTGAAGCCTTGGGCCATTAATTCTAGGTTCAATTTTGCCTTTACAAAAAAATCAACAAGTTATCTCTTATGACATAACTATTTCAGGATATCTAAAAAGTAATCAAAACTACAAACTACCAAAAAATAGGAGATATACCAAAAAGCCTAATTCAAAAACCCAATAATTAATTTCCATTAAACAATGCAAAGACCTAATTTTGATTGTTATAAAGAAAAAGAAATCATAAGCATGCTACTTAAAAAAGTTGTAGCAAAGACCTAAAGACTGACAAAGACAATACACCTGCAAGTTATTTTTATCAATAATGTTCACATTACACCTATAATCCTACGTATTGTTTTCAAATGGTCTCAGGGGAGGCAGGCAATTCCTTAGTTATAATATAAAAGCTTACCAATAGGAATCTAGAGTGTTCAAATAAGCAAAGTGGTTTAGTATGACAATAAAATATACTAAATATATAATTCCAAATTATAACCCAGTATGAAGTGAGAGGTCACTTAATGACATATCTAATCGAAGTATATCTGCCTTCCAAGCAAAACTACAAAAGAAATATTTATAAAATAGCTAATGTTTTAACAAAGTGTGACACATTAAGAAATTTTAGATGGTATGTAAATAATTTATGTCTTTCAGCTACGCACATGAAAAAAGACTGGCTGGAAGGGTATGAATGGTAACTAAAAGCCAATTTTAAAAACATGCAAAAATATATACTATTCCCAGGGAGTATAAACACTACCATCTTAGAATTGCATATTACAGGCAGTTCCCTGATTTTCAATCTCCAATTCAAAATCCAACTCCTTGAATATCCAACTCCTACTTGCCCTTTAATGTTGGGCTTGGAATCAAGTTCTGTCACTGCTAACAAAAAATGTAGAACAGAACACAATTTTTAGAATTTGTACGACCTGAGTAAGTGAATGTGTCAGGAACCAGATGGGAAATAGATGGGTAGAAGTGCTAGAAGGAGAGACTCTGCAGGGACAAAGGAAGCCCACCGATGAGAAGACTGGCAGGACTGAGGGAAGCCACACGCATGCAGAGTGGTGCGAACCACTGCCATCTTTGAGGAGGGTGTCAACATATTTGAAGCCCTGTGTTATGTGATTTGTCCTCACTTTGAACACTAAAACCAACCCCTTCTTCCCCCAAATTCTTAAACACAATCACTTTCATTTGCTTCATGTGCAGCTATTAAGTCACTAAAAGGTTCTGAGTTTTTTCTTGCAGTAAAAATAAAAACTGTATGCACCTGTTCAACTGACTTACAAATTCTTAAAAGTTAAGAATGGATCTTAATTTGGAACATGAACTTAGAAACTCTTTCACTTAGGTGATTAAGATTCACCTTATCTTCTTTCATTCTGACTCACCTATCAATCCATTTCATAAATACTGGAAAAAATTTAAATGTACAAAATTAATATAAATCACACATTTATAATATTTATTTTATGGTGGTTCAGTGATATAAAACTATTACTGCATATTTCAAAACTGCTCTAAAACAGCACCTTTGCAATGAAATACATAGAGATTAATAGTCTTGAACTAGAGGTATAACAAATTTTACTACATAGTTACTACAGAAGTGTTGCTTTTCCAAAAAATTTCCTTCATTATGCAAATTCAGTTATGAGAATATTCCTCTCATTTTACAAATACTTAGGAAATCTTCATTTTAAATTCCAAAGTACTTAGATCAACAACCACTTAACTGAAATACAATCTTTAGTAACTAGGTTTTTAGATTATTATTGAAAAAGTAAAATCTTACTGGTATAGACTACAGAAATCAAACAGACGAAGAGGAAGCTGGGAATCTTTTATTATAAAAGTTTGCTTAAAATGCTGACTACTTAAAATACCTATTTTATTGCTATCTCTTAAGTAGTCCTGTTCATAAAATATCTCCATACATAAGTGGTCATAATAAAAGCAATGAATAGAACTACTTCATCAAAACTTTTCAATATAATTTTGCTTACATTTGTGCATTTGCTCAGTGAAACACATCAGAGAGTTCTTAAAATTCTAGATATCTAATTAGTTTAAAATATCTAATTAAATCACAAGCAAAATATTCAGAGGGCTCAGGGTTCTGGAGATTCGGGTCTTAACAGTTACTTCTCCCAATATTCTTAATATGAAAGGGTTTGATATAGTTCATGGACAATTTGCAAAATCCAAAGTTGAAGGAGGGACCAGTATCAGAACCTAAATTGTGAGAATCTGTTGTGCAGAAAGCGATGGGTGACAGTGTGAGTGCTGTAAATAAACCTCCAGAGAATTTCCCCTTCTAAAGTTGAGGGATGGGAAGAAAGGGGCCACTAAACACAGTACTTGGGAAAGACAAGTACAGAAGACCAAAGGCATAAGTCTGACTTGAACAGTTAAAACTCCGTCATTAGATGCACACTATGATGCAGGCTGAACCTATCTAGTCTCCAAAACTTTCTCTCTTTTGTTTTGCATTATTTTCTTTTTGTTAGGGTGCATCTCTTGTCATTAGAGGTCACCCTCTTGAAGTTATGTTATATGCTTTCCCATTTTTCAGTATAGGAAATAAATGAACCTATAGGGACAACAAGTAGATAAGGGTTTGGGGGGTTTGGGGAGGGATGCAGTGGTGGCGGTGGGGTAAAAGGAAGATGATGTCAGAAGTTCATGTAGAACAACAATGTCTGGAAACTTGTGGTAGCAATTGCACAGTTCTACTTGATATGACTGAACTATGGGATGACATCATATATGTATTAAATTCCAATAAAAATAAGTAAATAAATAATTTGTGGAAAATGAAATTAAAGAACAACAGATTTTTTTCATGAACTTTTGAAGCCTCTTCATATAACTACTTACTACTAATAACTGATACTAAAGTATTAATCTATAAAGTATTTTGTGATGCATTAATTTATAAACCATTTATATATGTAAATTCATTTATATATCACAATTACTGAGTTATGATGAAACTTCAGATTTACAATAAGTAAAAATGAGGTCAAAAAATCACATAACTTCACACAGGCGCAAGCATAAAATGAGTAAACTCAATAATTCTCTTAAAATTTTTTTCCCTCACTATGATAGGCCTCAGCAGCCAGGCTAGAAAAACTATGAAAATTAGAATAAATGATATGAACCTTCTTCCAGTTCAAATAGTCCTTTATACTGTGTGGGATTTAAAAAAATAAGTGTACTTAAATATTATTTAAAAACTGGTTTTTTATATGGTAAATTCCATCATTACTTATTAATTACTTCAATCTCAAAACCCTACAATTAATATTATTTAATCCAATTAATAATCCTAAAATTACGTATCACTTAGTAGCAAAATGAAAACCACTATGAAAATACATAGGTGACATACCTGAAGATCACAGCCTACTTAAGAATTTAAGGCTTCTATAGTTATATTCTAGTCTAATGCTATTTCTCCAGGTTTTAACTTAGCACAGTAATTTTGATATACATTTGTAGATTTTAACATATGTAGCAATTTACATTTATGCTTTAGGAACACGTATCTTAGTTGAAAAGTCACCCTTTTAAAAGTGGGATATAGAGAAGCAACAACAACAAAAAAGTGGGATATAGAAATACTGCCACTCATGTAAAATGTACATCATCTTACCTCCATCACCATCATCGGATCCTCTGAAACTTGGATCTTTTAACATATCCAGCTCTGCTAGCATGCGCACATAAAGTGCATTCTGTCTGAAGGAAGGGTAAAATCTTTCATCGCGCAGCATCAGTTCATACACCTTAATGAAATCAAAATATGCACACCATCAACATAGGTAATGTATTTGATTTTACTCAGTAAGCTTTAACCCCAAACTATGCTGAAGTCTTTCCATAATGCATCACAAGCCTGTTCACTGTAATATGTCAGTAGCCGAACTACTGTGTTTTTTCACCAAAAATGAGGCAAGCAGCATCATGATTGGTTAAAGACCCTGCTCTACACAAGGTCTATGGTTCAAAATCTTCATCCACTCTGTGGAAAGGGATGGGGAGAGCAGGGGAAGAATCTGGCTGCTCTCAAGAGATTTACAGTCTCAGAAACCCTGTTAAGTCCACAATGAGTCGAAATCAACTTGAAGGCAGTGGATTTGGTGTTTTGAAAATGTGCCCTTATAAATAATGTGTGCTCACACACTATAAGTAGAAAAGATGATATGAAATAATACAGTTCTATGAAATAGAACAATTAGCAAAAGCACAAGCTAAGCATGCTATTTGCATTTAAAAATAGAACAGTATCTCATAAATAAAGGTATTTTCATGTGCCTCTAGGAATTGCACTGAAATACACATCACATGACAAAATGCTATTCATAATATCCTAAGAAATAATGTTCTCCAAGAAGTTCGGTAAAGGCTCCAGGTGCATTGTATAATGAATCTGTGAGGCACATTATTTACACATAGAACAATTCATGAAGTTTTAAGCCTCTCGTTCTTTGGTCAGATTCAAATACACAACATAATGATTTCTTTGCCAGCTTCTGTAAATAAACAAACAAACTGGATTACTATTTGGAATGGGGGCTAATTAAGAGACATTATTGCCAGAAATTCATCTTTTAATTTTTTAACATTTAATTAGATCTTTCAGATATTATTACAATTCATAGTTCCATTAGATCAAGCATAATTGTACAATTGATGCCCGCATCATTCTCAGTACTTTTCTTTTCTTCTTGAACTCCTTGCTATCAGCTCTGCTCCATTACCTGCCTCCCTCCCTTCCTTTCAGTTACCACTTCACTTTTTAAAATGTTTCAGTGACCTTTTAAAATTACAAGCACATGGGCTGTATATTCTTTTACAAAAGAAATAAGATAGTAAATGTTATACATAATACCTTCCTTTGAATGTCATCAAATATTTCAGGAGTTGGATCTTCATGATTCAAAGTATCTGCCAATTTTGCTACCAAATAGTCATCAACGGAAACCCGTGGAGATGCCTTTCAAAAGGAGTAAAATAATAGTCAAAATCTATGACATTTCCAAATACAAGTTAATATTTGTTGGTAGAATAGAATCATACTATTAAAAGTGATTGGCAAATAAGAATCAGGTAGTAAATAAGAATGCTTGGGGACATATTGGGTTATCCATTGGCCTGCTAACCAAAAGGTCAGCAAGTCACACCCGCCATTCACTCACAGGAAAAACCCACAGGGGGAATTCTGTATTATCCTATAGAGTCACTACGAGTCAAAATCGATTGAATGGCAGTGAGGTTGGGTTGTAAATGATGGTTTGATGTTTACAAAAGATAAACTAAGAGTTATCACCTTCTTTGGAAGTGAACTACGTAGTCGATTGATAGTAAAACCAACATCGATTAAAAATTGACTCTTGCTAATCAAATAACACCAACTCCTCATTTATCAACATGGTTAGGTTCCAAGGGCATCGTACAAACAGGAAGGATAATCAAATCAGATCACACATTGAAGGATGATGGCTTCATTATATAATGACAAATTACATAATTGGAAACCACTGACAATCGTGGCTTAGCTAAATTGATACATAATATTAACTATCGTGGCCAATATTACTTAGTTTGGTATTCATTATTGCCAGAGTTAATAAGTAAAACTAGTGCTGCAAAGGTGAAACGCTGAATACATTATGATTCTTCAAGTAAGGGCTAAGTGTACTTTATCTCTCACTAAATCTCATTTTTTCAACCAGTAAAACAGAAATGTCATTAGAAAGAATAAAACTATGTGTAAGATATATAACACAGCATCATTTGGAAAGACTGTTATTAGGAGTTAACAAGAATTGGTGTTTAGTATTTAATAGTTCTAGGATATTTCATTTGAACATATATACTACACAGATATATAAAATATGACCTTTTAATGTGAAAAATTACTTTATATACCAGTACACGCTAAAACCAAAACTCACCCTGGCATATACACGTCAATATACTAGTAAAATGTAGTACTCTCTTTTATTTATACTTTTATTATTTTTAAGGATTAAACAACATAAAAAATGAACACACTATTGATTAACCACAGTAAGACAACTTAAACGACCTAAACCTATTTTCTCCTTTGCTTCCAACATTCCAAATCTCGCTGCTTCTTATCAAAGGAAATATCACCCAATCATCAATTTTAGTTGCTCTTATTTGTAACGTACGCAAATCCTCTGGGGCTTATTTAGTTCATTTAATTTTGTATCAGTAAGATTAATCCAGATTACATATATCCCTATAATTTGCTCACTTCTCTCATAATCACATTGTATGAATCTAACTATTTAGCACTTATACTTGTATTTAGGTTTGTGTTTTAATGCCTTTACATCTAAAGTAGTTAAAGCATTATTTGTAGTATTTTCAGATCTTAAACTAATAACCCTATAATTATAGCTGTCCAAATAATTTATTTGGACCTATTATTTCTTCATAGAAAATAATCTTATTTACACAGTAGACGTACCTCAGCTCTGTTCCACGATGCAGTTATATGAACAGGCAACATCCTTCAGCATCTATGATCTGGTATGTTTACTATGGCCTACATTCCTAAGCGTCATTTTATATATTTATCTTTCTATTTTTCATTCCTCTCCTCCCCCCAGATTATTAACAAGCTCATTTGCTTCTCAACCTCATAGCTCTCCTTGGAATTTCCCATTTTCTTCTAATTTGCCAGTTCCCTATTAGCCACACTTTGGGGCTTATGCAATCCAAATCAGGTGGTGAAGCTTTCGAAATTGTTTTGCTAGCACCTTAGAAACCCTTGTCACCCAACGGGGGTGCTGATTCACTAGGCAAAAACTCCAACATTAATTTCAACTTCTACTCTGAAACACACAGAGTTGAATATTGGATAAGACAGTAAAGCTATAATTGTCTCCACTCTCCAATTGGATTTCTTTATAAAGCTAATCAGATTATTTTTAAATCCCCTTCAAAGCCTAAAATTTATAGAGAGCATTAACTTTACTAGGGAGCCCTACAGCACTGTCTGGTAAGTGTTGAAAGGTTAATCCAAAAGGGTGACAGTTCAAATCCACCAAAGAAAAATGAGGATGTCTGCACCCCTAAAGATTTACACATCAGAAATCCTATGTAGGATTGCAATGAGTTGGAATTGAATCAATGGCAGGGGTGTGATTTTTCTGCCTAACACCTACAAGAGTGAGTACATTCTGAAATGTCAATTGCAAGGTTAGTGGTCCTAAACCCCCAGTCACTCTGTTGGCCAAAGATAAGGCTATCTGCTCCTGTGATGATATATATGCACAGCCTCAAAAGCCCTGCACTGGAAAACTATGAGTGAAATCAAAATAAGCATTCTGCTGAGAATAAGCAAAAACACTGGAAACCATACAATAAAAATTTCACATACAAAAGGTTCAGCATTTAGACCCATCTTCCCATAGATGTGTCCGGAAATTCAGGTAGCTGTGTGAAAGAATATGAAAAACTGTTCATGTGCCAAAAGGCTAAGAAAAGAAGGAGTAAATCCTTGGAATAAGGAATGAAAGATTACACTGGTTCTAAAAGGCTCAACTTGTAATCATCTCAATCTCCAATGGGATTCCGGTGAACTGGGTTTATAACATTACTACACACCTAAAATACCTGGAAATCTCCACTGGAGTAAGATGATTTCATTAATTGCCTATAATCAATATTTTGCACTAAACTGCAATTAACCAGGTACATGAGGATAAACACAATGAAATAATAAAACACGAACATTCAAAATACTCGAAAGAATTAAAGACTAAGATTTTAGTAGTGAAATAAAGCACTGCATCAAACATTGCAAAAACTGAAACGAAGAACTGGATAAGTAGGTTTAAATTAGACACAGCTAAAGGGAAATTTTCTGAACAAATACCAAAATCAATAGAACAGATTCAGAATGATGCAAAAAAAAAAAGACAACAGAGAACATTAGACATATAGGGAATATGAAGAAAAGTACAAAGTAATTGGAATGCCAGATGGTAAGAAAAAGAATAAAGAAGAGAACAAAGAATTTCATAACATTGGTCTTTTTTCAAAACTAAGAGAAGACAAAACGTCACAGATTCAGGAAGCATTAAAAACCTCAATAAGTGAAACTGCTAAAATCTTTTTAAAAATTAATATTAAAAGAATCCAGAAGAAAGAGAAAAATTGTCTCCTACAAAAAAAAAAAAAAAAAACCCAAAACCCTGATAGCTAATTTGTATTTCTCCTTTCTATTCCATCAACTTCTATTTTATATATGAATTACCATCAGTACCTCACAAGGTCATACTACTGTCCTATATGGTTGCTATGAATCAGTTTTGGCTCGAGGATAGTGATTCCTCCCCTCTCCCCCACTCCCTTCAATATAGGGTAGTGGCTATGTATTGGGCTGCTAAGCACAAGGTCGGCAATTCAGAACCACCAACAAAGATGTTGCTTTCTACTCCTGTATGATCCTAGTCTCAGAAATCTGCCCTCAGAAAAGGGGCAGTTCTATCGTCTTCTATACGATGTGATGAGTCGGAATCAAATCTATGACAGAAAACTATCTAATTATGTCAAATATTAACATGCAATAACAACATAGTTGGCACAAATGGACACCAAGGTTCCAGTGAGAATAATGCTGGCCATGATGGTTTAGGTTACAAATCAATTTGTTTGAAGTTATGCATTATTGTAATTTGTCAACAATACGCTGATATTATTCAGTAGTTATTTAACAATGCAGTTATCTTCATTTTGTGATGTGATATGAGCATATTTCATTTTTATTGGTTTTCACTTAATAATCTGGTCTGCGGAACCTAACTAAAGGAGTGACAGTACTGGTAGAGGTAATCTATTCTGTTCTGGTTATTGTTTCTACGTACTATCTTTTCCCATTTCTTTATTTTCCACCAATTTGTATCTCAGAATCTAAACTTTGTTTGACATTGAATCATGACTCTCACATGTATTTGCATAACCCCCCCAATTGAATTTGGTTTTCTAAAGATCAGTTTCTTTATTTGTAAAAATATAAAAGACTGGGCTGAGCCCTGGTGGCGTGGTGGTTGTGCGCGGGACTGCGGCCCACTGGGACGGAGGTTCAATTCCAGCAGTGGGGCTGGGCCTCCTACTCCCACCACCAGGGCAGTGATGCCTTAAAAAAAAAAATATATATATATATATATATATATATATATATATATATATAAAAGACTACTGTCGTGATTATGTAACTTGTCATTTGAGTTAGTTTTACTCAGTGTAGATAATGGCTATTTGCAAGTTTTACAATAAGTAACATTGTTGATACAGCCAAAGAGAAGAAAACAGTAATCACAATATGCCTTTACCTTTTCTGATAAATACTGTTCATAAATTCCAAAAGCAGCTGCTCTTAAAAGACCTTTTGTTTGGTTGGTTTGATGTTTTCCATCTTTCTGACGACTTAATAAAACCTCCAGCTGCTGCTGGGCTGTGACCCGGTATCCTTCCACCGTCATCCAGAAGAAGAGATGTGCTTGACCTCCAGTTTGTTGCATGTAATCTAGCAAACAAAAATTTGGAACAGCAGGTATTAGAGCTACACATTCTGTGTTCATGGAGCTACAAGCAGGCAGAAAAGCTTAAACTTTCAAGTACATAAAATTCTACATTGTGAAGATGTTTACAAATACTTGAGTTGACAAAAGGATTAAGACAAAAACTGAGTAAGCTAAAAAGTCTAGTTATATAGGAAACACTTATGAAAGCAGGTAATTTTTAAAAATCTGGATTTCATGATATGCCCTTTAAGAAATAATTTGTTATGTAATAAGGTCTGATCACAAATAAGAAATTTCACCAAAAAAAAAAATTTTTTTAAAAAAGAAATTTCACCAAGATTCAGGTTCTTTACCTAATTCAGGTTACAAATAGTATTTCCAGATATTAAACATAAAAACTGGACTCTGAAAGTCATGCACCTTTATCTTTGATCATAAAAATAAAAAATTAAAGAGTTCTGTTAAAAATGTCCTCCAGAAAAGAGGAATTTTCATGTAAAATTAATAAAATATATGTGTATACATATACATGTTTGCATATATGTATGACCATGTGTATAAAAAATTCATTGACATCAGGTCAATTCAGACTTTCGATGTAGCCTCAAACCCATATGGTTTCCAAACCAACAAATCTTTTCAAAAGCAGACTATCAGATCCTTTTTCCTCTGGAGTGGATGGTAGGTTCAAACCTGACCTTTCATTTAACAGTGGTGTATTTAACCACTTGTGAGACAAGGGCTCCTGTAAGTGTGTATGTGTTTAGATAAGGCATAAAAGGAACGTCCCTATTCCACTCATGTACAAAATTGATATAAACAGATGTGCACAATGAGCTCTGAATACTCTTAATGAATTGAGACTACTAGCCCCCATAGTTTACTTTACAAGCAGTTTGGCAAAAATGCACTTATAATAAAAACACTATTTCCTGCACCGAAAAATAAGTATCTACCTTCATAATTTCCAAAGAAAACCAAGTATTTCAGAGAATATAGAGAAAAGGATGCTTTTGGATGTGCTTTATTGCTAACTGTTATCAGATCTGTTCCTGACATACAGGGACTCTTTTGCAATGGAACAAAATGTTGTTTGGTCTGCTTCTATCCCCACTATTGATTGCATCCAGTCCTCTGTAATCCAGGGTTTTCATTTGAAAATTTTCAGGAAATAGATTGCCAGGTCTTTCTTCCTATTCAGTCTTGGTCTAGAAGCTCTCACTAACAAATGAGTGGTGAGTGCAGTGCATTGACTGGGAGATGAACTAAAAATTTCAGCACGAAAGGTAAGAATTCTACCTACCATATGACCATGTTTAATATTAACTACTTGAAAACTACATTTCAAGCACTCTATAGTCTTCAAAAAATGGCTGTACCTACCCATAAAAAATTGTAGTGCAACATTGTCTACAAGAATGCTGTCCAGGGGAACTGTGCAAAGTTTCCCAAAGTTGGCTGCCAGTTTCACAGTATTTATTTCCTACAGATAAAGTGAAGACGGTTAACATTTCATCTACATTAAATTATGTTAAGGATCTTTTACATAACTACAAGTAAAATATTCCCCACTACCAAAATGGAACATTTTATTCCCTTCTCTAGGTGCTAAGTACATATTATTTCATTTATTTTCACAGCAATCCTACTGATTAAATATAACCAAATCCGTTTATCAGATGAGAAAACTAAAGAACAGAAAGGTTGCTCAAAGCCTACTGTCTTTTCCATAAGAACCATGGTGTTGCTGTGAATTTTTCTCACTAGTTTCTCTTTATCCCCAAATGCAGACCTACTCCTCAAATCCAAGTAAGCATATATATATATAAAATAAACAGATTCAGGCTGAGCCCCGGGGGCGTAGTGGTTGTGCTCGGGACTGCGGCCCACTGGGACAGAGGTTCAATTCCAGCAGTGGGGCTGGGTCTCCTACTCCCACCACCAGAGAGCAGTGATGCCCAAATAAATAAATAGATTCAAGGACAAATCGAAGTACTCTTCCGAGGGCTCCAGCTCAAACAAGCAGGATTTGTGCAAAATGGTTCTAGGAAAGTTCTCCAACAGACTACCTTCAAAACAAAAGCTCCAAGCATAATTGTGACTTCTATGGGGGTATGTATGCTGGGCCAATTAAGGAAAAGGGAGAGAGATCAGCATAGAAGTATGCTACAGTGATTGGTTTTTTTTGTTTGTTTGTTTTTGAGATTCTAAAGGAAATCTTGATAGATTTGCTCAGAGGACATGACAATCATGAAGATTTATTAACAAGTTTTAAGAAAATGGCAAAGGGTCAGGAAGCTGCACTGAAGAATTGTTTTTCCCCCGATTATAGCAATGCACTTACTGCTCAGTCTTTGAGGGTGGGAAGCACTGTCCCAGGAAAATTTTGCTGGGAAAGCTTACCCCATCCATACAATAGCCCTGATCTTCCCTACTTCAGGCTTCTTTTAATACATATTTCTCTATTTCAAAGGAACATGATTTGAGTCCCTGGATGATGCCAACACTGCCATTTTAAGTGGTGTAAATTGAAGAGCACAGAATTCTTAGGGGAAAGGTTACAGAGAAATATTACTTTCAGACTTGTATAGACCTAGATGGAAGATACAGTGAGAAACACTATTTTCACATGTTGATAGTTTTGCTTGATATAGGTTTCTACAATGTTATAGCAATGTTTCTTTTCGGTGGTTTTTTTTTTTTTTTCGCTTCACTACACTGGTGGGAGTAGGAAGCCCAGTCTTGCTCCTGGGGAGCTGCTACTGGATTTGAACTATCAACCCTGTGTGCCGCAGTCCTGCACACAACCTACTATGCCACCAGGGCTCAGCTCTAGCAATATTTCTTGTTCTAACCCTCATTGAAATTGGAAAATTTCAAAATCTCTTCTCTCTGCAGTAGCACAGTTCCCAAGGGCTATCCGTCATCACTATCTCCAATTTTTCTCTTCCTATTCTCTCATGGAACTGACTTCAATCAGTCATTTCCTCTGCCCTTCTACTAGAGCTGCTCGTATCTCATCAGATTACCAATGATCCCCAACATGGAAAATTCAATGGTCAAGTCTCAGGCTCATCTTAATCTATGTCTTAGTAACCTTTGCCAGATCTGTCGTCTTACACCCCTTAAGGACCCTTTTACTTGATTTCTAGGATACCCCACTCCCAGATTTTTCAGTCTCACTAGCCATTTAACCTTCTATGTCTTTGGCTGGAACCCTCCATGCCCTAGCGTAGTGGTTCTCAACCTGTGAGTTGTGACCCCTCTGGGGATCAAACGACCCTTTCACAGGGATCTCTCAATTCATAACAGTGCCAAAATTACAGATATGAAGTAACAATGAAAATAATGTTCTTGTTGGGGGTCACAACATAAGGAACTGTATTAAAGGGTCATGGCATTAGGACAGGTGAGAAGTACTGCCCTAGAATCTAGTCACTGAAATGCTCCTTGAGATGAGAGAGATTCAAAAAGTTCATGGAAAAATTCCACTATCTTTTATTTCCATTATTCAATAAACTTTTTAGAGCCCTCTTATATTTTTTGCTTCCTATATTTACTCTTTCAGAAAATATAGTTCAGTTTCATTGACTTTAAATATATAGTTGATCATTGAAAGCTCAAATGCCCCCCCCACCACCATCAAAAGCTCTAATCTTTTATGAAAGCACACTGACTGATCGTTCTCCTGAGGACAAGATGGTGGGTTCACACTGTTGACACTTTGGTTAGCAGCTATTCACTCTAACTACTGTGCCACTAGGGGTCCTTCAGATAATTCTACGTGGTAGTATACACTAATTTACTCATTAGCTTATTTCTAACTCTGGAACTAAAATATGACCTTGATGAAGAGAAATGCTAAATATGTAGTCCACCAAAATTAATGCCCAAATTACAAAATTCAATAATTGTTGGATAATTACTTGAATAAATATACAAAGATATATAGTAATTTAG
The DNA here is from genome assembly GCA_004026705.1 of Nesogale talazaci. Lineage (NCBI taxonomy): Eukaryota > Metazoa > Chordata > Mammalia > Afrosoricida > Tenrecidae > Nesogale > Nesogale talazaci. The sequence goes on from PVJH01004334.1 coordinate 94,205, forward strand.
AGTCATTTTAGTATATTCCTGGCAGAATTTTAATCTCTTGAGTTTGATTTAGCAAGCACTTGTTACACTATTTTATATAAAAGAAAACTTTCTGGTATGCTTTTTGTAGAATGGAACACTGGTCAATTTCAGACTTGACATTCGCTAAACATTAACTTATTAAAGAATTTACAATTAAATACTAATTCCCAAGTACTTACTTTGCCTGACTGCAACCGCTGAATTCTTGAGTCACATACTTTCTTTACAAATAACAGGCTATTTATTTGATTTTTTATAGTGTTGATATCTAAACACAAATTACAAGTTGATTATGAATTAGAAAGCAGTAATGTTATTTGTGAGATGCTTTAAACATGTATTTAATGTAACTTAAATCAATCCCTAGAGCAATAAAAGAAACTATCTGAAATTACATATAGTTATTACTTTATTAAAACTAAGCCATGCCAATTATCTTTAAGGATCACTGCTATAATAGTCTAATGGTATATTTTAGCACATGTTAACATAATAAGGAATATTTAGTTAAAATAAAACAATTAAAAGCAACACATGACATTTAAGTCAATCAAAATTGCATTTGAAGATACAGTAATCATTAAGAAAGGAAAGCAGTCAGTTAAATAAATTATTTACCATCTCCAGCTGTATCTAGAGATCTAAGATACTGTAATTCTTCTGCTGCCTTATCTCTGACTGCTTCTAGTTCTCCAATATTGTCACTCAATTTAATAATATTCATAAAGGCCTCATAGTTGCAATTAGAATCACGGATCTGAAAATAAAATTTTTTAAAAGGATACACATCAATTCTAAAATAATGACAACTTTAATGGGGGGAAAGTGCAACTATAGTAAAATACTAACAATTAAATCTGAATGGTTAGTGTATAACTGCTAAATGTATTATCCTCTATACTTTTCTAGTTCAGATTTTTCCTAATAGAGACAATAAAGTAAACTAATAAATATGCTAATAAAATCTACCCACTTATTAAGAGCAAAATAGAATTTTGAGCACCATTATGTGTTTAGTGATAATCATTATATTATGAAGAACACTGACATATAAAAAATATATATACAAATAGAAATAAAAATTACTCTCAATCTAGTCTAATGAAAATTTAATGTGATTGAAGGGTGAGAACACTAAAATTGCGCTATCTATGTACAGACGTAATAAAGTACCAGAAAGAAACACACACAAACACAAATTTTCTGCTAAGTGTTCCTCACTCCACATCCTTTTCCCCATTACATAGTGTTAAATATGAAGTATATGTCATTCCAGGTAGGTTAAATAATAAGTTGTATTTAAAACCAAAAGTAACTTTAGAAAATTATATATATATAAGAATGCATCGAAATGCCAAACATTCAACATATTAGTAAACAGAGATATTGGGAATACATGGAATATCTTTTGAAACATTGTTCCTTAAACATATTTTTCTTAATTTCGTTAATAAATTACTACTTAACCACATTGATCTCTATATTTTAACATAAAAGTAAATTTTCAAAGTACTTACCATCCATATGACATACTGATTAATATAATCAGGATCACTGAGTTGGTTTATTAATGGAAGAAGAATTCCTCGTGCAAGGATTTCCTGGGGGGGGTGGGGATGAGTAAAAATTTTATAATTCATGCAATATACTTCTCAAATCTATAATACAATATAAATTTAATAACCGAATGGCATAAAAAAGTATGGTATATGTAAAAGTCAAACTTTATAACCAACATAAGCTTACAAAGAGATGAACTAACATTCATCAGTAAAATTGATGAAATTAAGCTAATTCCAATAACAATTAGAACTGAGTAAGAAAAGTAGAAGCCTATTTCTATAAGTGTGTTACTATTTATATCAACCTAGGACTGTAGCTGTGGTGTTTAAGGATTCACACATTTAGATTAAAAGTATAAAATCAGAAATAGAAAGGCAACACATCAATTTTAAATTATGGTTCTTTTAAAGGAGAAAAGAGAAACGAATAAAATACTAACATTGGTTAAATTTGAATGATTTCTGCATAACTCTCTACTGCATTATTCTCTATACTTTTCTGTTTTGTATTTTTCTTCATAAAAATAAGGTGAAATAACAAATGTTTATACAACCTACTCACCAATCGCTAGAATACAGAACATATGTTCCCATCCTATGCAGCTGTGTTTGCTCCTACCTATTATAATTCTGCCCTTCCTTCAACGTCAGACTGCAGAATCAATTCCTCTATTAAAAAAATTGTCATCATTCCAGATGAACACTTTTTCACTTAAATGCTCAAAATATACTCATGCCCTGTATGTATGGAATATATCACTTTCCACTTTAAGAAACTGGAGCTTATACATCTCTAAAATCTACAAGGTATTAGAATTCTCTGAGAGATTACTGATTGATTTACCTATCTTCAAAAATATTACTTCCTCTGATCAAGTTCACTGTCTTGTATAGGAAATATTTAGTAAATACTACGTAAATGAAAATAAAGTAGGAATATAGTGCTGATTCCATTATATAATGCTTCATTCATTGGTGCCAATGTTATTTAAGTTTACTAAACAAAATCTAAAACGTACTGGAGAAGTTGATAGTTAATAGAATATTTTACTTTTCTAAATAAAGAAGCAATTTGGTTATTTTCTTGTTCCAGATCTCTAATTTTTTGGACATGCTATAAGTTTATGGAAAGTGATCTTCACTTTAATTTCCCTCATAGGAATATTTTATATAAATTTGACTTTTTAAAGCTGTAGACATCTCCAGCAAATATAACACCATAATAAGCTAATTTCAAAGAAACAGTTACGGAAGCTTTAGGAACATTTTGAAGTGTTTTTTGAGATACTTTACATTACCAAGTTACAATCATTATTTCATTTCCCCAAGATAAAAACTATAGTCTGTACAACTTTGACAATTATATTTACTTAAACATTTCTTCAAATTATTCCTTTGGTTCCATATGATCAAAATTTTAAATGTATTATGTAAGGAGAAAAATTCACAAACAATACACTTATCAAAGTATTTTTCAAAATGAGAAAGTAGAGCACGGAGCTGAGTAAATTTATTGTCAATTTTGAGTTAGTACAACTACTTGTGTCTGAAAAAATGACTTTGATTTTCTAATCTCACTTTTCCTAATCTGTTTCATAAAGTAATTTGATTAGTCATAGGCTAGTTATATGACTCAACAATCTTAGTACAAGATCTAGGGAGGGCTCTAAACATTTTAAAACTAGTACATATTTACACATACACTTTTAGACTCAAATGTTTATTATGCAGCACCAGCTACCAAATAAGAAGCCTAAAAGATATGAAGTTTTTAAGGAGGTAAATCCTTAAATGAATAAAATGTACTTATGGGAAGAAATGGGATATTCAGTAACAATGACCTCAACTAAGTACTCTAGCTTGTATGATCTACACAAAAGAAGGAGAAAGATGAGCTCCAAAGGGTCATGCTCTCTGGGATAATCTGGATGTGACTGATTACTCAGATACGAAAGATGATCGAGAACTTCTACTTCTAACATTTTGAAAGGAAAAGAAAACTGATTTGGTGACTACAGTGCTTTCTAATTATCCTTATCAATTACAGTAAGGGGAAGGAAGGAAGGAAGGAAGGAAGGAAGGGAGGGAGGGAGGGAGGAAGGAAGGAAGGAATTAATTGACCGGAGAGGGCAACAAACAGCAGCAATACTTCAGAAAAAGTTCACAGTAACCTCCTGTTACAAAGCAGAACTACGCCAAAAAGTTTCCTGCCTGAAATCATTAAGGAAGCAAATTGGCAAGCCTTTCTTCCACAGGGTGACCAGGTGGGCTAGACATACCAACTTTTCAGGTAGCTGTCCAATACTAAACTGCCTCCTCTAGGTGGATGCTCAAAGGAAATATTTCTGAGGAAGTGACTTTGGTGAAAAGTGAGGGGAAAAATACAAATTAACCAAAGAGAGGGTAGCATCCTTCTTAGTTTAATAGAAAAAAAAAAAAAGTATGAGACAGCCCAAGGTAGGGGGGAAAGAATAGCACATTTCAGATGCAGTGAGTGAGTAGTACGTGAAAAGAAAGATAAGTATTGTCACATCATGTGGGGCCTTGTATAGGCCCGGAAGGGCTGTGGATTTTATGTGCTGTCAGTAGCAAAGGGAGCCCCTGGTGACTGGCTAATGACAACATTGGGCTACTTCAGTAGTTGGAATGTACCAGCTGCTCGATGAGAAAGTGCATCTGTCAGCTACCATAAAGATTCACAGTTCATGAGGGAAGAAAGGAGGGAGGAGGGAGGGAGGGAAGGAGGGAGGGAGGGGACGGGAAGGAAAAAAATGAGGAGCTGGTATCAGGGCTTCAACTAGAAAGAAAATGTTTTGAAAATGATAGTGACAACAAATGTACAAATGGGCTTGACACAATGGATGTGTGTATGGATGGTGATAACAGCTCTATGAGCCCCAAATAAAATGACTTAAAAAAACGTTTTTTTAAGACTGACAGTCTCAGAAACCCTAGGGCTCAATTATGTTGCATGGGGTTGCTACACATTTGAAAATGACTTGATGGTAGTGGGTTTGCTTCTAGTTAATGGTAAGCTACAAAAAAAGATTTTATATAAGTCATTAAAATAATGTGAGTATTTTTTTCAAACCATTCCAATTCTCAAATGAAGATTAGGTAAAGGGGAATAATTTAAATATGAGGATGTCAAGTAAGAGGCTTCAATAATGGACAATACTGTAACTTTAAAGCTAGAAAAGCCAACTAACAGATTACAGACAGTATTTTACAGATAGAATCAACAGAACTTAAATATGGAATGGGAGAGAAATGTGGAAAATCAAGAATAACTTGAAACCAACAGGAAAATTTTGCCAAAACTAGAATTCCATCTACTCAAAGAAAAATGCAAGCAGCATATACAGGTAAGAGCCAGACTGACAAAAAGAAAAAGAGCAAGACTGCCAGTCTGGACATAGTACATTCACAAGGCCTGCATCCTTCAAGTGGTGATTCTTCAAGTGTCTGCCGATCAGAGTAGCCTGGCGCTCAGGCAGGAAATGTGGGCTAAGGTCAGTTTAGAGGTCACTTGCATATGGATAATTGTGGATAAATGATCTTACCCAAGGATTGAATGAAAAGAACAAGGCCTAGAGTTGAAGCGCCTGTACACTCAAGAGTAAGAGAGAAGAGGAGTTAAGAGGTTTAAAAGTAACAAAAATGAGTACAAGGAAGAAAGATGTCAGAAGAGAGCAATGACATGAAAGCTAAGAAAAGAGAACTTCAAGCGGGAAAAGATAAATTATGTCAAATGTTAATGAGAGTCCCTAACAGTAGCTATCTGGAGCATCATGTTGACTGATGCCAAACAGACACTCATCAAGAATGAGTGCTATACCCATGATTATCAGTATAATATCTTCCTTTCACTATGTATATGAATGCAGATACCAGATATCATAGGGATACCAGAGTTTTATCATCTCTGTGAATGATTTTCCATCAAAACTAAGCACTTTTACTCACTTTAACGATACTGAAAAACTCATAGTGACCTTAAAGGGCAGCATAGAACTGCCCCATGGAACTAACAAGGGTATAAATCCTTACAGGAGCACACTGCCATGTTTTCTTTCATTGGGACACCTATTGGTTCGAATCTATGACTTTTTGGTTAGCAACTATTTCTCTACAGAAACAAGCAATCAAAGCCAAATGTTAATCCATTTTAACTGGATGTTTTAATTGTGCAAAAGGGTACAAGGACACAGCTTTTGAGAACCACTCTGTTAAAGTCTTTATTACTATTATTTGGTATGAATTTAAGCTTACCCTGACAAAATATCGCATGATCTTGTTCTGAAAATCTCCAGGAGGTAGCAATAAATATAGTAAGACCTCACACAAATCCCTGAGGAATCCTAGCAATAAAAATGGTAGACGCAACTTTAGAAAACATAATATTATCATCAACTTTAATATAAAACATGTAACATAAGGGGAAAAGCAAGTAGCTTCATGATTATACCAGCTTAGCACTTAAGTGATTAGCACTTGTCAGTAGTCATAAAAAACTAATTCACTATTCTCTAAATTGTGATTATTAATCAAGTATTTTAAAAGTGTATTCATGCTTGCTTTTTTAATCATAAGAAATATCACACACCAAAGTTTATTTCCTCTCAAAGCATCACTTTATTGGGACTGCACTATGGAATGGTATAATACCTATATTAGCTCTGAATAAAACGGGTTTTTTGGGGGGAAAGCATCATTTTAGGTATAGTATGTCTTAGGTGCTTCTATAACATAGCAAATATCTTTGTACACTTTACAATTATATGCACATTTGAAAGCAAACTTATAATGTTTCTTTGAAACAATAATCTCCATCTTGCCAGGTAATAACAAAAGGAAAAGAATATCATATATTTCTATAAGTGAATTCAGTTTACATAAAAATCCCACACATCTATTTCTTATACTTAATCTGGTTTTCCTATCTGTGCTACTAAAATGGCAATTCAAAATTTAATTATAAAATAAACACAAGAAGGAAATAGAGGAAAGGAAACGCAAGGGGGGGGGGGGGAAGGTGTGCATATGTGGCAGTCACCTAATCTGGTATCAATTTGAGGATTAAGGGTATAAAATACTCCCGTCAATCTGGAGATAGCGAATGAGACCTCGGTGTGGTCTTCTGAGAATTCTGGGAAATGTGCTAATTCCTTCTTGAAAGCAGAAACACTCTTTCTCTTAGTTCATTTCCTAAGAAACACTCAACTGACAAGACTGGCTCCTTGTGAGACATCCCACAGGAGAAGCCACATGGACTTACCCTGATGTAGCTAAAATGCTGGACCTAGAAAAGCCACATGGAGACTCCCGCCAGCACTGAGATGCTCACAATACCACTGGATCCAATGACTTTCTAGCTACTGCATTTGACAGCATTGCATGTGTTGCATGAGTATGCAGAGGGCTTATAAATTGGTATCAGACATATTGGCTAATATTGGACTTACAACCTTGGACTGGACTGGGTTGGGATGTTTTCTCAATGCTCATTTCCTATTGGATATAAACCTCTCCCTTACACACATATGCATGTCTATGGATTTGTTTTTACCTACACTAATATACCATATCTTCAAAATATAAGAAAGCAATCCATACAAACAACCAAAATGAATGTTTATAATTGTTCTTAAGCCAACTGCTTCATGTGAAGGCTATGACATAAACAATCTTGTTAACAAAGGTGTGCCAAGTATCAATGACCTCAAAGTAACTGGGCAAAGGAAAGATTCACAATCAGAACTGGTCTTTTATAATTAACTGCCCAGTAGAAAATGTCAAGTTTCTTCAAATCGATTAAGTTTATTTAATATCACTGGAATCATTTTCTGGGAAAATATTTTAGGATAATAAACATTTTCTTCATGTAAATCAAGTACTGTCAATACCTGAGAATAAGCCGACCTGATTATAAGTTGAGGCACCTAATTTTACCACAACTGCATTAAAAATGTGCTCAAATAGAAAGCAAATGTCATGAGTGATAAAGGCAGCCCATGTACAACTGTGCTTGACTTAATGGATGTATGTATGGTTTGTGAGAAGAGCTATAAGAGCCCCCAATTAGATGCTCTTCAAATATATATATATATATATATATATATATATATATATTATAAAACATAAAAATTTTTAAAGTAAAAAAAATGCTGAAAAACTAAGCCTACACACAAGTATAAAAGGGGAATCCAAGGGGGATATAAATTAGTGTAAACAAAATATATAAAATTTCAGTTAAAAAATGTGTTTACTTACTTCAAAAGCAAATATTTATTTAGAGAAAGGTTACTTTTTAAAGGTGATTTTTTAAAATGATTCTACAAACTACTTTTAAGAATTAAAAAACTTAAATAGAATAAAATGAAAAGTAAGTCTTGTTATTATATTCTTTTGTACAGATAATCTTTAGGTTTACGCTTTGATATTTTTCATTGGTTCTAATTTGTCTCTAATTGATCTGAACAGTCACTCTTCTCAAAAGAGTTAAAGTCAATAGTAACCTTCTTCATCTTTGGGAGAAGTGCAGACTAGATCACGGCAAATTTCCTTCTCCATCTCAACTTCAACTTCAAAGAAGGTATCTACAAGATCTTCTGCTGTACCTGCAAACAAAAGGAGATACAATTCAAGATTATATATGTATGATAAGGCAAGCATGTTCAAATAATCAGTTTCAAACAGAATAAAAATGTTACCTTTTACTTGATCATCTTTCTCTGTTATTTTCTGTTGAGCCTTTCTGAATACTCGCAGATGTGTGCCAAAATCATCTACAATGCGTGTAGTAAAATAAGGTTGCCAGTCTATTTCTTTTGACCTTACAGAAAACGCATCACAGATAGCATTATAAAAACATTTTACATGAAAATATAAATCTACTTAAATAACTATTAACAGATATCACTACTTTTGAGACTTTATATCATCTCTACAGAGACTTGTTCATTTATCACTACATTTTTAGCACTTAGCTTAACAAGATCCACAGTATATCAAATCTACTTCACTAAGTTTTCTAATAGTTTCCTTTGAAGTAAGTTATGTGTCTAAGCTTAAAAGTATTATCTGAATAATTGAAATAAATAGGAAAATAAACTAGGTTTTCCAAATAATCTGAAATGAATCTGATAACAGGCAGACTGTGTAATCTATATGGTTTGATATAGGAATACTCAAGGGGATCTAAATATGTTTACTTTTAAAAGAGGGCTTGTTGAAATACCTGTTTTCTTCTGGACTATTTCTCAGTTCTCTGTATTCTTCGTTCTAGCTATACACCTCAAGTTCTGAACTAACTACCAACAGTATGAATATGAATGATTTGTCTGAATAAGTTAGTACTTGAAAACTTGGTTATCAGAAATAGCATATAAAAATGTATAAAATACCAGACATGAAAGCCTTTATAATATCAACAAGAAAAAATGTTTACTGCTTTTAAAGAGCTACCTACTATTCTATCTAAAATGCAACAGGTCTCAAGAAATATTAAGGAACCTAACACTTTCTGTTAATTCAGTACATGGGTAAAATAGATAATCCAAAAGTAATTGTATTTGTCCTTAAATAAACTGAGATTTATAACAAAACATTTCTTAATGCTGTTTTTCTTAAAATAGGACTAAATACAATCTACCCTTTTAAGAATATAACACAGATATGGAAGACAAAGACACTATTCATAATGATACTGGAGAATGGAAGAGCATGAACCATAATATATTATGTCAATAATACAAGACAATGCCAAACAGGCCTAAGTAAGGTAATTTTAATAAGGATTAATATCTCTAATACAACAATTATGCATATAAGTATACACTAAACAAGATAATAATCTTCAGTCTCAAACTAAAGCAAACTTTTAAACAGACTTGGTATCTTGAGTCTTTCTTACTAAAAAGAAAACACCCCACAGTCTGTTGAAGTTTCTTTCAAAAAATCTTTGAATGTGTCCAAATTCAGTCATCCATACTTGAAATTTTTATAGCAAAACTCTATATAGGTTATTGAAAGAAAAATCTACTTAAATTTTAAAATATTTTAAATATAATTGCATTGCTTGCTAGTTTTCACTCATTTAAAATGCTATTACATTATAATGAATTAAAAAACTGCTAAAATTATTAAATTACTATGGGGGGAATATAATGACAAAAATTTGACTGTGCAGATCAGTTTTATGCCTTTTTTTGGTTTACATTATGTGTTAGTCCGGGTAGACTAAAGAAACAAATTCGTAAACACACATATGTATAGAAGGGAAAGGTTTATATAAAAGAGGAATAGAACATTGAGAAAGCATCTCAACCCAGTCCAGTCCAAGTCCATAAATCCAGTATTAGCCTATATGTCCGATACCAATCCATAAGTACTCTTGAGACTCAGGAAGGACATACAATGACATGAAGAAAATAAAACAGCAGTGGATGCAGAGTCTTGTGTATCTACTGGTGAAAGAAGCATCTCAGCGCTGGCAGGGCCTCACTGTGACTTCTCGAGCATCCAGCACTGGCAGGAGTGTCTACGTGGCTTTCCCGGGTTCAGAGGTCTGGTTCAATAAGGGTAAGCCCATATGGCTTCTCCTCTGGGATATCTCACAGGGAGTCTGCCTTGTGTCTTGTCAGTACAACAACTCCAAGGGACTAACCCGATTCTCTCACCTCCAAGAGGAAATACTGTGAGATTTCCCAGAATTCTCAGGAGAAAGCCATGCCCACACAGAAGTCTCACTGGCTATCTCCAGATGGACAGGCTAGACTCCACCCTTCCATTCCCAATCTGGAAATTGACACAGAGTACATGCATGCCAAACATTGCTTTGTTTGTTTTTTGTTTGTTCATATTAGAATGGAACTCAGAGCTGTTATTGTCAATGGAAGTCACCCTCTGAAGTTGTGTTATATGCTTTTCCTTTTTTTTGGTATATGAAATCTAGGATTGATGAACCTATAGAAACAGCAGTAGAATAAGTGGTTCATTGTGCATGGGTGAAGGGTAAAAGGGAGACAATGTTAATGAGTCCATGTAGAAAAAGAATGATTGGAAACACTGTGATAGCAATTGTACAATTCTACTTGACGCAACTTAAATATGGAATGATATGTTATATGTATTAAATTCCAAGTAATGAAAAATGGTTTAATTGTTAAATTATATTTTGCTTGAAAAAACCCCTTCTGTCCCTAGCATTCACTTACTTGCCAATTCTCACTTAAATTTTGGAATTCATCTCAAAATGGTAATTTCACACAGAAGTCTTCAATGACTACCCCTACTTCTCCCTATTACCTCACACTAGTTTGATTCCCAGTCTATGTATTCTCAAAGCACAAGTAACTTTACTTCATTAAAAGTTTACACCAACAAATTCAGAAGTATACAATATCTAATCATTTATATCACAAGTGTCTTGTTTCAAAATCTCAAACAAAATATGTTTAAAGAAGGTGTTTAAAATCCATCTCAATTCATTACTGACTAGTAACATCTAAAATGAGTAAAACTTAACAGCCACTACAAATATATGAAAATATTTAAAACTTTAAATACAGGTTTCCTCTTTCATGTTTTTGAAGTATGTTGAAAGTGGAAAAAATTGAAAGCAAATCTCCTTTCACATACCGGTGTCTACATTAAGAAGGAAAGAACTACCGTGCACTGCTTCTCCTTGACCAACTAGGAGGAAGGCTAGCAATTCCTAGCATTTTTTTAATCTTAGAAAATATTTGTGTGGCCATTAAGTACTTTTAAAAATTATGATACATGATAAGTATGTAATAAATGGAATGTTAATATGAATCAAATAACTCAATGTATGAATTAAGTCATATTTCCACCTACTGTGCTCACAATGATTCCTAAATGATGTTTACACATAAAGTGCTTTTACAATTTTCCCTCCTACAAGAGGAAGTTAATTAAATAGAGGAAAGAACTAGGAGTCAAAGGGCATTTATAGAGGTCAAAATACAGGCATGTATATATACAAAAATATATTTTATATGAAGATGAATAAAGAGATCTATGTGCATGTATATATAGGTTTAGTATTAAGGCAGCAGATGGACATTGGGCCCCGACTTAAGTACTTCTTCAATGTAAGAACGCTTTGTTCTATTAAACTTCCCAACACGATCGCTGAAGACAAAGTGGGTGCATAAAAAAATGTGGTGAACATAGCTGATAGTCCCTGGCTATCAAAATATATAGCATATGGTGTCTAAAGACTTGAGGATAAACAAGCAACCATCTACTTTATAAGCAACAAAGCCTACATGGAAGAAGCACACTAGCCTGTGTGAACACGAGGTGTCCATCGGATCAGATATGGAGACTCAAAGCCCATCTGTGGGCAACAGGACATCCCTTTAAAGAGGAGGAGGAGACAAGCTCATTAGGGTGTAGTATAGCACGGATGAAACATACAACTTTCCACTTTCCTCTAGTTCTTTTTTTTTAAGCAAGTAGCAATAAAAATAAATTTATAGTTTGGGGTCACAACCACATGAGGAACTGTATTAAAGGGTCACAACATGAGGAATGTTGAGAATTACTGATTTTGAGGCTCAGCAGCACTTTCAAACACTCAACATCTTTCCAGTACCCTGCACCGCCATCCTCAGCTGGCCTCCATCTCCTCTAGTTCTTTAATGCCCCCTTCACTATCATGATCCCAATTCTACCATACTAATCTGGCTAGACCAGAGGATGCACATTGGTAGAGATAAGAGCTGGAAACACAGGGAAGCCAGGGCAGATAAACTCCTCAGGACCAAAAATTAGAGTAGTGAGATCAGGAGGGGAAGGGGAAGGTGGGAAGAAAGGGGAACAATGATCTACCTATCACCCCCTTCCTGGGGGGGCAGACAACAGAAAAGTGGGTGAAGAGAGACATTAGACAGTGTAAGACATGAAAAACAATAATAATTTATAAACTATCAAGGATTTATGACAGAGGTAGAATAGCGGAAGGGGGCACAGGGAGGAATGACTTGATACCAAAGGCTCAAGTAGAAAGAAAATGTGTTGAGAATGATGATGGCAACAAATGTACTAATGTGCTTGACACATTGGACTATGTTTGGTTTGTGATAAAAACTGTATGAGCCTCCAATAAAATAATTTAAAAAAACTATTCCCCCTGTGATTTTTTTCATCTACTTAAGAAACGGGGCGGGGGTGTGATTATACCTTAATACCTAAATCAAAGCAAATCCTCAGAAATCAAATTTATTTCAATTCATACTGAGAGTATAACTGAGCCTTAATATATCCAAGATAATAAACCTTTATAGGAACAAACAGCCTCACCTTCTTCCTGTCTTTAATTATCTACTCTTTCATTATTACTTAAGCTCTCACTCTTGAACTTTAGAGACTGCAGTTTCTATGTGATAAAGAGAATAAGCGATCACATTCTACTCTACTTTGAAAAGATAAAACTTATAGTAGCAGTCTAAAGCTTATATATTGCAGCAGAATGGTGACAAGAATTAAGGCTAACTGGGAATGCAAACAAGCAATGAAGCTTTCATTGCAAAAGCAACACTATAAAGAGGACCTTCATGAATATATGTTTTGTATCCCCTCATTTCCATCTCTAACCTCACTATCCTAGTCTGAGCCTCCACACTGAGACCCACTCCACAGTGGGTCTCCCCACACCCACGCTTGTCTTCTCTCTATTCCATTTTCCACAGAAAAGTCCAATACAAATACAAACACAACAGCACAAGATGAGAGGTTGAACTTCCCTTCAAAAACACTCCACTGATCTGAGGACTAAGAGGTAATGCACCCTCTCAGAAGTGGCACATTGGGGCACGTGCTTCTCTTCTCAGGCTCATTTGTCCTACCCTCTTCCTTCCACTCTGTTCTGCAGACTTACAGGCTTTCTTTCTGGTGCTCAAACTAAACTAAGCCAAGCATCTTTGGACCTCAGCACACTACTCTCTCTGCCAGGTTGGCTTGCACTACCCACTCTCCACAAAATTCCAACCTTACTTCACGTTCACCTGATAATTCCCATTTACACTTTTCAAGTTCATCTCCCACAACAATTTCACTAGAAGTCTTCACTGACCCCCATCCTTTCCTCTAGTGCTTCAAAAAATGTCTGGCTCTCAGGTTACATATTCTTATAGTGTCATGCTTTTTCCTTTTCATACCACTTACAAATTGTAGTTAAACTAAGGTAACCAGATGTCCTGCGTTTTAACAATTTAACAATGTCCCATGCCACTTTAAAATTAAAATAAATATATTACAATACTATTTTTGCGTTCTATGAAAATTTTTATTGCTCCATATAGACCAAATTTTAATGCTGAAATCACGTAGTACACAATGCTTTGTATGACTTTTTATTCTAAAGTTATTTCCTATATACTTGTTGTTGTTACTGGCTTGACCCCCTAACTCACACTGACGCTATGAAAAAGAGAACAAATCACTGCCTTTCCCTGTGCCATCCCCATAACCTCTTGTGGGTGAGGTTTTCACATTTATTTTTAGAAGTAGCTTACCAAGTCTTTCTTCCCAGTCTAACTTAGTCTAGAAGCTCTGCTAACAGCTATTCACAACATGCAAGCCATGGGGTGACTACAGTTGAAGTAAACTGTCTAAGAAGGACTTCTGGTCTCCACTGAAGGCAAGGATCTACTTCTAAACCACCACTGTCTCGTGTATTTAATACCTGTTCTTCAGTATTAAAATGGCTGCACAATTGTGTATGATAGGTATCAGCAAATTTTTCTCTACAGAGTCTGGTGCTATGCTATTTTAGGTTTTTCAGGCTATGTTTTCACTGTAACAACTACACAGCTTGCTACTCAGCACAAATGCAGCCATAAAAACAAGCAAAGCCATGAGGTTGGAAGTTTCAAAAAATATACTTACAAAAAACCTTGTGCAGTAAATTCAGTAATAAAAGTATGTAAATCCAATTAAAATGCGAAAAAGGATTTGAATATATTTTTCTAAGGAAAATGTATAAATATATAATATATACAATATTCAAGTATTTTTAGCACCATGAAGAGCCCTCAACCATATACATTGCAAAGCAGAATTGTTCCATGAAGGTTTTTTGTTTTTGCAATCTTTCCATCAGCAGTCATCAAGCCTTTCTTCTGTGCACTCAAGATGAGTTCCAAATGTTAGCCATTGCACTAGTAAGCTACTTCAACAGTCAACGGCACATGAAAAAACGCCCAATATTATGATCAAGAAAATGCAACACCAGACCACACCAAGCTATCACTTCAAATCTGCTCAGATAATTATTATTAAAAAGATAGAAAATAGCAAGTGCCATTGAGGATGTAGAGATTTAGGAATCCTCTAATGTTAAGAAAAATATGAAAGAGTGAAGTCACTTTGGAAAACAATTTACAGTCCCTGAAAAGATTAAACAAGGTTATTTATAATCATATATAACTCAGCAATCCAAAATATACCTCAGAGAAATGAAAATATGGGTATACAAAAACTTTAACATAAATATTAGGCTAGTAAGTGGAAGTAGCCTATGAGATAATATAGTGGGGTGAATAAAGCACATGAATTTGGGGAGAACTCATGGAGTTCTAGCCTGATTCAAACCCAGATTCCACAGGGAAGAATTCAAAGCTGTTCTGAATAGATGTGTTCCCCCAACTACTACTGAAATGATAGCGAGTAATACTAGTGTTCACCACTTATCTGTCAGTTTTTCATATTGTGGTGACTGCCTTAGTGACACTGAAAGCTATGCCACCATTAACTCGAATACTAGTAGGCTAACTCATGATGGACTGATTTTAGTGAAACTGTCAGTCTAAGAGAGAAAAGGAAGAAGAAATAGGTGATATACTTTTGAGGGATTAGCAACTGAAAATTTTCTGACTGGCAATGACACACGGTCAGATCTCCTGCTGGTAAATGAGCCCGAGACTGGAAAAGATGCAACAAAACTACTGGGCAAGGTGTCTCCTCTGAGTAGTTGACTTTAACGACAACAATGGAGCAATGTTTTCCAGACCCCTGTCTGCTAATGGGGCATGATGCAAAATAAGAATAGCTATAAGCATCCATTAATGATTAAAATATGGAAAGTCCAAAATATCAATATAAGAAAATTAGGAGTTGTAAAAAATGAAATTGAATGCATAAAGATCAATATCCTAAGCACTAGTGAGCTAAAATGGTCTGTTTTTAACTATTTTGAGTTCTATAATTATATGGCTTATTATACCAACAATAACAAATTCATTAGGAATGATATTGCAATAATCATCAAAAAGAACATTCCAAGATCTATCTTGAAGTGAAATTCTGTCTGTGATAGGATAGTGTCTGTATACCAAAAAGGAAGATCAGTGAATAAAACTATTATGCTAATTCATATACCAACCACTAAAGCCAATGCTGATGAAATTTAGAAATTCCACAATTTCTTCAGTCCAAAATTGATGTAGTCAAGAAGTACTGATTACAACTTGTGATTGGAATGCAAAAGTTGAAAACAAAGAGAAAAGATCAATAGTTCAAAAGTATGACCTTGGTGATAGAAACAAAGTTGGAAACCCCATGATAGAATTTTATTAGATCAACAAATTGACTCCAAATGAAATTTTTCAAAAAATAATAATCAAATGTTCCCATGCACCTCACCAGATAGAATGTATAGAAATAAAAGCAACCATATCTATAAACTCTGGATGTATGGATTAAACACTAAGCTGATATTCTCAAATTAAGCAGCTCAAATCCACCAGCTGCTCCAGAGGAGGGCCCTGCAAGTGTCACTGTTACTCAGAATCTATCCATTGACGTGAGTTTCTGAGTGGGAAAAGATGCTGGAAAAAGTCACTATCATTAGCTAAAACGAGGCCAGCAGCCAACTATAGAATAGATCACTCATTGAGCATTTGCAATTTCAGGTAGAAACTTTAATAAAAAAAAAGAATTAAAATAAGTTTGCCACAGCAAACACAAAAAAAGACCTTTAATACAGCTTACCTGAATTTAGAAGCCATCTCAAGAAAATATCTGATGCCCTGAACTAACAACCACAGATCAAAAGAGTTGTAAGAGCACATTCAGAACATCATTAAAAAACAGGCTCCAGGAAATGACAGAGTATGTCAAGGCTTCATCAAATTAATGCAGCACTGGAAGCACTCAATAGTTTACACCAAGAAATTCTCCAATTGGAAAAAGTTCTTAATTGTTCCTATTCCAAAGAAAGGGGAGTGAGCCAACAGAATTTGGAAATTATCAAATAATATCATGAATATGAGACATAAATAAAATTTTGCTAAAGATAATTCAAAAATGGTTATACCAGTACTTCAAAAGGGAGTAATTCTGGCCAAATTCAGAAGAGGACATGGAAAGACAGCATGACATAGCTGACATCAGAAGAATCCTGGTTGAAAGCAGAGAATACCCGGAAAATATTTACTTGTGTTTTATTGACTACGCAAAGGCATTTGACAATGGATCTCAAATTATGGATAACATTACAAAGGAGAGTAACTTCAGAACATATAACTAAGTTCACAGGGATCTTATACATAGACAGCTGTTCAAACAGAAAAATGCTAGGTGGTTTAAAACCAGGAAAGGTATTTGTGAAATAAATAATCGAAGAAACTACATTATATAGAGAAGAACACAGCATCAGGAAGGCTTATTTAACAACCTGTAATATGCAGATGACACAACCTTGCTTCCTGCAAGGTACAAAGATATGAGGCATTTGTTCTAAGATCTAGGATCTCAGTGTGAATTATAAAACTCAATAAAAAGAAAATGAAATATTTTAGAAATGGGCCAATACAGACAATACCGTGATAAACAGAGGAAAGATTGAATTAAAAATTGCATTCTCCTTGGGTTCCAATAATACAATTAGGAAGTACGGGTTACTAGAAACATAAGGAATCCATGTCTTGTCTACTTAGGGCCATAGAGCCTAATGAGTAATAAAGAGGTAAAACTCAAGTTTGGGACTTCGGATTCTCAAATATGTTCTTTTCTTTCTACTATGCCTCAAATTTTAGTATTTCATTTTATGCTTACATTAACTATTTCTCCAAGTTGAATAAATATGAGCATTAGAATCCAATGGTTCTAAAGCTTGTCAGCGTTCACAGGTGCTTTTTAAAAATGAAAGCTATGGGAGCATTCAAATAGAAGGGGAAGAAAACATGTGAGACAATATTGCAAATGATTTCAGAGTTTTGCATGTCCCTGGTCAGGAACCAAATAAAAATGATAAACTAAAGGATTGAGGTGATACCTTAGCTCTTTCCATATATTTCACAGTACATGGGGATCAGTGAATAACAAGGATTAAGGTAAGCATGACATAAATATAAAAGATGCATTTCAATTACTATAATCATATCTATTTCCTGGATATGGTTATTGAAACTATCCCGGCACAATCTATTAAAATGCTTACTTGTGGTAATAAAAAAAGGCAAAGAAAATTAAAAGTCATTCATAGAGAATGCCCAAAGAAACAAGCAATTATTTAGCATAATCTTATGTTTGCAGCTTTATTTCATATCTTTTTTTTTTTAAGCTTGAAGTATCCCAAAGTTCTAAGGGCAAAGACAAATCAGTGATTTAGACTAAAGCCAAGTGAAGGCTGAAGAAACCTGGCTTTTCTTCTAGGTACGCAAATGCTTTGTTTGAATGGAAAGGGAGAGGAGACATCAAGTAAAAGACAGACTGTGTAGTAGCTAGCAAGGAGAGAGCACTGCAACAAAGGAAAAGGAGGCTAGCGACACAAACGCATACTGCTTCATGGTTACATGGCTGACAGGGAATAAGAAAAGAGCATTAGCCTGCTAAGAACAATCTGATTATAATTTCAATTCTGCTAATTTAGCTGATATTCTTGAACTAATCACTTAAATTTTCTGAATCTTAATTTTCTCATCTGAGAAAATTATGGGGGTTGTGTGGCATACAAAGTTAAAATCTAAATTCCTTTACAACTAATAAAACACTGTCACTAGCATTACTTACACTCCATTGAGCAAGGAGTTCCTTTGCTTTGGTTTCCCCAGTGCCTGCTGGTACAGTGTAGGTATAAAATGCTGCTGAATGAATCAATGAATTTGAACATGACCCTATGGGGCACACTATGCAGAACAAGTGTTGTTGTCTTTACAAGAGAAAACACTGGGCTCAAGCTCTCACAGGCAAGTGATGGAGTCAAGATGAATATTCAAGTCTTCCAGGTATCTTTAGAACTATGAAATGTGTTGAGTTTTAATACACTCTTAATAGACACAAGAATAACAAAATCCTTATACCACCCTATCAAAGAAAAAAAAATCAACAGAAAAGTACTGCTACACAATGCTGTTAGTGACTGATTACTTAGAAGAGTCGTAGGAAAGATAATCTCAATAGTTTTTCATATGAAAGAGAAGAAATAAGGTCTAATTTCTTACTTTTTGATTATATCAATTATATTTCCTGTGTTCTATGGAGTTAGTCCACATCAATAATTATGGCTGGCTAGTTAATAAATGATTGCTGCTTAATAAAAGTTCCAAGTTATCTCTAAAACTAAGATTATTGTTCAAACCACCAAAGCCTTACTGCAGAGCTACTCGATGGTCTGATGTTGAGGAACTAAGCCTTTCAAATCTAAAGATTCGTGATCAACTGAGCTATAGAGAAAATGCAGTCAAATTCTTTGTTCCAAGAACAACAACAAAAAACAGAGCCAAAACCCTACAGTAAATTTTGTTGTTGTTGTTGTTGTTGTTGTTGTTTTGGTATCACTGTCCTCAGGTGGTGGGAGTAGGAGGCCCAGTCTTTGCTCCGTGGAGCTGGAATTGAACCTCCATCCCAGTGGGCCGCAGTCCCGCGCACAACCACTACGCCACCGGGGCTCAGCCAAATTTTTAAGACTCTTAAAAAATTATAAGCCTTATTTTGGGTTTGGTTTGGCAGTGGAGACAGGAGAGGAGACAAGCTAGAGACCAACACCTTCAGATCTGACAGTGCACTCACGACCTGTCAAGTAGCCTCTGGCCTTCAGGTTATACAGACTAACAGCATTTTTGTGTGTGGTGGGTAGCACATCATCAAATTCAAAATCCCTTCTTTGAAAACAAATTTCTGGAGAACAATTTTTGTTTCATATAATGCTGCAATATCATATAAAAAGAGACTTTTACAAATAAAAATGAAAATCAACCTCAATTACATGAACACAAGAATGCCAAAAAACAAAACAAAACTCAAATAACTAGAGTGCAATCATAAGCCTAAAATATTTGATATGAATAGTACATAGATTTTGTAAGATAAAAATTTCCCGATATTTCATAAGAGAAAGATGTACAAAACAAATTAGTTAAAATATACTTAACATCGAAAATAACAAGAATGTACTCAAATAAACTGGACATTCTCCACTGGATTTCTATTAGCTATATGCCAAAGGTGAGAGAGCAATTATAGTGAAACTGCACTGAGAAGAGCAGCAATACTAACACTAATTTGTACAGTTCTTAAAAAAATGAGAGTATCGGAAGTAAGAGGGGGAAAAATTAGGGGAATAATACATTGAAAAGTCATCTAATTTAACCCAAAGGAAGACACTGGCATACAAACTGAGTGAGCAGGGCTTAATCAAAATAAACATTCTATAAAGATCACAAGTCTGGGATATTTTAAAGTGTGGAAGAGGTCTTGGGTCTATTATCTGGAGATTACCTCATAATAACAATTCACTATTCTACTTTTGAAACTTTTAGTAAACATCCCCTCTCCCATTAAAGTCATTTTCTTTATTAGTGCAAACCACTTATCTAAGCATGTCTGCATAAATACAACGCAGTAATCTTACCTAGTAGCAAACTGAATGAGTGCATTTTGAAGCGTCTGCCTAATCTCAAGAAGAAAAGATTCATCATCACTTAATGTATAATACCAATACTGGACATAATCCCTCAAGGAAAACTGGATAACCTAAAACAAAATAATGGGGGAAAAATAAATACAACATTTAGTATTTAAAAGAAAACAGGTGGCAAAATAAAACTGCCAATTTATATTTATCCTCTCCACACCAAGTGGTGGTGCTAAATAGCTTCCCTGACTATAAGGGTATCAACATGTCATTTTATAAAATTTAAAAATTAATTTGGTGTCAACTCATCCACAGGTCTTTTTTTTTAATTAAAGTATTAGTGATAGCCAAACTCCATTCAAATCCTGGTAGAGACAGAGATAGTAAAATGAAAGAAATTTTCAATACTATAATAGTTTGAGTCGGGATGATGGAGTAAGAGGTGAAAGAATGCTAATATATCCTAACTCCCAAAAAAGAAATCATTTTCTTAAGATATTATCAGATCCATCACAGTTCAATTGAAAAAAAGTCTGAGGAGTTCACCAAATTCTACTGATGCCATTGATACTGCCAACAGTATTCAGTTAAAAAAATAGCAAATAATATAACTCAGTGATGATTTCTAAAATCAGGTAAACTAAATATAGAATCATTTATAAAATGAAGTACATATTACTTACAACAAATAATGTAATCAAATAAATGTAAAAAATTTGGGGATAGGTATAATTCTTACCTAATTTTAGCCTTCTTAGTATTTTAGATGAAACTAGGTACTTCCATTTTTAAAAAGTAATATGACAAGTAGAAAGTAACATCTGATTTACAAAGCTACTATGCTTATTCATGAGCTAAAAGCTAATGTTTTAACTATACATATACTAGCAGTATTATTAAATGTTCTAAAATTTTAAACATGTTACAATGAAATTACAGCTTAAATTTTAAAATAAGTATTTCTTAACATTTTTCATAAGAAATACATCTGAAACACAAGATTTGAAATCCAAATACCACACACTCACTTGCTGAAGCGGTTCATCGATTATGTTGGCACCTGTCAATCTTCTATCAATTTTAATAGTCCTAGCTTCCCGTTTCATTTCTTCTAAACACTTAAAAGAAAACATAACATTTAACATTTATCCTTACTTTACTTCTCATTAAATACTATAACATCCCAGGTACTATTCTCAATAATAACCTTATATCTTGAGACTACTAAAGCAAAACACTAATTCTCAAATTCATAAAACCAGACACCAGGAAGTGTGATGGGATGAACAGCCACTCTTACCCATGAAATGTTAATCAGCAACTATTTAGAATGTGAGAAAATTGAATACATGTAAGTGTACATGACTACACCTCAAACTTTAAAAGTGTAAGCTAATGTTTCATTTGAGTCAAATTCATCATTGCCTTTCTTGAGCAGTCCCTATCTCTACTCTTCACATACTCACACCGAGCCCAAAAGAGCAACATTAACTACCAAATTAATAATTTCCAGTGATTTAATTTAGGGGTGATTTATGTTAAGTAGAGAAATTTGACTCGTCATCCAGCATCTTCCATTAACTCAACCAAGAAGTCTGAGAGAGGGAAAAGGTACTTTGAGACTATACAAATCAAAGTGTATATATGCATAATTCAAGTTATAACATTGTAACTACCCATTCTTTTTTCATGTTTTTATCAATGATAAAATAAAACTAAACAAAACTTCTATTTTTTTCACATTTCTATAAAAATAAATTATAAAAATTTAAATAGTCTTGACTAACTTACTACTCTTTAAACATTAATTCCTATATGTTTCCCATTCACTCTGTTCCACTCAAATGAATGAAAACTATGGGTGCCTATGAAATAGTCTAAAGAAATGGTTCATTTTCTCATAAAGATTTCTGAACAAAGAAAAAATACTTAACAGGAGTTGTAAAGAAACAAAAAAAAATTAGAGATTAAAAAATTGTAAGTATTAGAGGAAAATAGCTTATTTATCAATAAAGATAAGTGGGATAGGTTGAAATTATTTTTATTTTAGTAATATAAAATAATACTGCATATTTTTCTTCTAAAGATCTCTTATGTCATTGTCCATATTGGGTAAGACCGTGATTGTAAATTTAAGTTATGGTATCAACTCTAGACCAGCTATCTCTCTTTATACAAGATTAATTCATCAATCACAGTAACTGAAAGCATACAAAATATGAAGTCTGCTTATAATCCTTGATTCCAATTTGATTTATAGAGTAATGATACTGAATAAAGAGAAAAGGGGAAGGAGCACCACTTAAAATGATAAAAATCATTCTTGAATTATTAAAGAATAGCTACTATATCAAATAATTACAAAGTATATTTTTCAAAGTATTTTGATGAAAATTGTCAACTATATTTGAGGAAAAATGTCAACTACAAAATATATTTTACTTAAAATAGAATGCTCATTGGCATTCCTACAGATTAAGCACAAGATATCTGGAATTTTTATATTACAATAGCAAGAAAAGATCGCAAAGTGAACTGATTTGGATCTTTTCCCCATATTTACATTCTCAAAGCTTATAAACAACACTGAGCGAATTTTTGATTTGTCTCTTCTACTGCACTTTCTAAACTTAACAGAAAGTGGTTCATATACTTAAAGTAACTATTAGTGAACCAGAGGAAAATCTTCTATATTATATACAGATGAGCACCCTATTACCATTGCAAAGAATTTGATTGTGAAGTTTCACATTCTTTACCTTTGGAACCCCAGGTGATGTTGGAGGAAGAAATGAGTGCTCACACTGCTCTAGGTACTTCTCTGAATTTGTTTTTCCAAACAGGAGAATAACCACAAAACCTCTAAAAATAAAAATGTAATTATAATTGTTTAAAAGACATTAGTTTTATACAACACATTGAGCATTAAGTACATCTTTCAGATTTCACAGATGGTTTATTACTCAAAAGTGTGTGTAAGATACATGGTAAAAATATTTTGCTCTGAAATTTAAACCAACTATCAACATTAATGAATTTTTACAATAATGTTTTTTCAAAATGAGTCAGAATCAACTCAATGGCAGTTGGTTTGGGTTTCATACTTCAAAATCAAGACGAACTATATTTCAAAAGAAATCTCAGGCAACAATGGAAAATAAATAAAAAA
Source organism: Nesogale talazaci (assembly GCA_004026705.1). NCBI lineage: Eukaryota > Metazoa > Chordata > Mammalia > Afrosoricida > Tenrecidae > Nesogale > Nesogale talazaci. The sequence continues at coordinate 117,843 of PVJH01004334.1, forward strand.
TGTACTGAAAATAAAGTGAAAAAAAAACTCATGTAACATTTTCACACTTCTGAAAATGAGTATTTATTTAAATAAATAAGCTAATTAGGAAGAAAAAAACAAATGAGATATGTTATAGCTACATAATATATTTCTGTACTTCTGTTAACTGGTTCATGGTGAAACAGTAATAAATTTAATTTGTAACTGTTCATAATGAAAAAAGAAAGATTATGCAGAAAAAGTGATAATTTTCATAAATAAGTCTGGAATAAAAATTGCAAATGCATCCCAAAAGAGGGATAATTATAAAATAACAATAGAACAAAGCAAGATAAATACTGGTTTAGAACTACTTCACTAAACAAGATTAACCAAATATTGGAGCATTTTATAATTAAAATTTACCCCCCCCCCCAAAAAAAAATTCGCCAACATTGGCATTTATCAACATTTAAAGCGTCATCAAAAAAAAAAGAAAATGGGGGCTGAGCCCTGGTGGCATAAGTGGTTGGGTGTGGGACTGCGGCCCACAGGCTTGGCGGTTCAAATCTAGCAGCGGCTCTCAGGAGCAGCACTGGGTAGCGCCCACGACCGCCAGAGGCAGTGATGCGCTCCCCCCAAAAAAGAAAATCAGAATGGTAGGTGAAGATCATGTCAGTTCTATCAAGAAAAAAAAAAAAGAACTTGTTCCCACAGGGGGAAAAAAACTAAAATTATTCTTTAAAATATCATACTAGGCTGAGCCCCGGTGGCGTAGTGGTGTGTGTGTGGGACTGCAGCCTAGTGGACTGGCAGTTCAAATCCAGCAGCAGCTCTCCAGGAGCAAGGTTGGGCTACCTACTCCCCCTAGGGGGCAGTGATGCCCCCGCCAAAAAATAAATATCATAAACTAAGCTTATTTTACTTACACTCAATTTTTGGTCTTTAAATTCACAGGACATTATACAAAATTATAACAAAAAGGGATGATAACTCTGTAATAATAGCTAAAACAAGAAAAATATGGCTTACAAAATAAACACATGCGTACAACACACACATACATACACACACACACACACACACACACACACACACTGCTGCCACCCCGAACCATACTGGGTAAGCTAGGAATACTTAAGAGGTCAATTTTCATGAGAAAAATTATGAGGACACATGCTAGTATATATAATTAGAAATTTCCTTATTGGGACAATGAGTACCATGGAGCTCAACACAGTATGGAACAGAACATTATTAGCTCAATTTACATACAATACACCAGTGACCTTGGTATTTCAAATCAACATTACCAAGAGAGGCTTTGGGTGCTCTTTTCAATATCCTTCAATATTCAAAAATATCCAAAAATTTTATAGAACTTTGCAAGTCTCCGAAAGATGCACTGCAATGTTCCTTGATAAAGTAACAGGCCAAACAAGGAAATACAAAGGATTTGTGAGACCTTGAAATGAATGAGCTCATCAAGCACCTCTCTTTTCGAAATGTCACATGCAATAGCTGAGTATTAGAAAAATATCCTTCACCAAGGGTTCCTAGGGCTCCTGTATATACCTAAAAAGCTGGAAGTGCAAGCGCACGCGCACACACACACACACACACACACACACAAAAGCACGTTTGCAGTACAGGTAAATACGTACTTTGGAACTCTTTCTCTCACTCTTGCCAAGGGTTTCCTTAATAAGTAAAATTGGGGGGAATAGCTTTCCCTTTCAGACAAACTTCTCTTAGGAACAAATCAGATCCTTTTCAATTGGTAAAAACAGCATTACCGCTATGTGGGGCAAGTGCGCCCATACAAATGCAGCAACCCACTCTGGCCTTCAAAGATGTAAGAGTCTCAGGTCTAACATTTTCACGCTTTTGGTGAATGAGTTTTCATTAAAGGCTCAAAGGCGTAGCTGAGGATTATATTTTTTATTGCTAAATATTTTTATTGGGAGCTCATACAACTCATCACAATCCATACATCCATCCATTGTATGTCAAGCACATGTGTACATTTGTTGCCCTCATCATTCTCAAAACATTTGCTTTCTATGTAAGCCCTGGTATCAGCTCCTCCATTTTAAGGTATCTCCCTTCCTGTCATTGAGTTGATTCTGACTCATAGTGACCTGGTTGGACAAGGGAGACGTGTCCCTGCTAGCTCCTGAAATTGTGCATTGTTTATAGAAGTAGAAAGCCACATCTTTCTTCCTAGGAACGGTGGGTTGGTTGATAAACTGCTGACCTATGGTTAGCAGCCCAATGCTGACTTACTCTGCCACGAGGGCACAACAACATACTCAAAGTCATGGAGGTGATGCGGACTCACAGAGACCCTATAAGGCAGGGGAGGTCTACCTTTATAAATTTCCAAGACTGTAACTGTTTAGAGAAATAAAAAGTCCTGTCTTTCTCCTGCAGAGCAGCTGATAGTTTCCAACTGTGGACCTTAAAGACCACAGCCCAATTCCTACCCAATATGCATGAAGGACTCTTCAGATTAGTGGGCATTAGGTTATAAAACTGTGATAAGGTTTTCAATAATCTTTTTTATCACTGAAAGGTACTTTGCACTTCATGACTCCAACTATAATGGTATATCAAAAATTTAATGTCATCTCAATTTTTATATTTACTTTAAAAATTTCAAAAAAATTTTTTATTATTACAAAACTTTACACCTTTGAAAAACCGAACTTTATTTCTCCTTTTACTAACATTTCAGGTACAAATAATAAAAACAAAAAATAATTAAAAAATGCACTTAATTTCGTGAATATCTCTATTTTCCTTTTCATTTTGGTAAGACAAACTAATATATATACAGGATTTGTCAGACCATAAGATGTACTTCCCCACCGCCACCCCCAAGGTGGGGGGAAACGAGAGTGTGTCTTATGATCGGATGTTGTGGTACCCCAGAACAATTGTTTATGATCCCATGAGCCCGCTTACTGTCCGCATGCTATGGATTGCTGTGTGTTCTGGGAAAGCCCAACCTCCTGGCATCTCCATGTGATTCAGGTCACAGGATCAGCACAGCTGCTCCGCCTCCTCTTATTTGTTAAGGAAAGTGATGATGGGTCATAACACCACTGCTGAGTTTATGCTGTTAAATATTACTGTATTTTGGTTTAATAAATATTTTAGCATATTTGGTCCAGAATATTTTTTCCTTGTTTACCTGCTCTAAAAACTGGGTGCGTCTTATTGCCCAACAAATACAGTACTCATGCAAAAGTTGAGTTTTTCAGCATATTTTTAATGCAGTTTTTGTGGTAATATTAGGTGCCTCAGCTGATAGTCAGATCAGCTTATACTCAAGTATACGGTATATAAATTTGTTTCAATTTTGAACAACAGGACATGACATTTGAATTGCAAAATTATAATAAAGTATACTTACCCACCCACAAAGCAGAGGACATAAAATGCAAAATAAAATATTACAAAAGGTCCAAAAGTTATTAGGAAAAGGACAATGCCAAGGCTTCCCCATCCCCATATGGAAAGACTGGCCTGAAATAAAGCAAAAAAATAAATACATATATAAATAAATAATTCTTCATATGAACTAGAAAACAAACTTCAAATTATCTTTTTAACTCCTTTTGAATATTTATACCTGCCAATATTTATTAAAATATATATTTTGGAACTGTTAAATTATATTCTTAGATATTTAGATCCAAGAAATTATATGCATATTTGTATAAAGAGATTTATAAAGTACTAACATTGTTAAAACAATAAATAATTGCACAGTAAAAGTGCAAAAAGATGGGAATAGATCTACAAATTTTGAATAATATACGAGGATGGTAAATTATAACCCAATATAAAAGCCATTTATACATATCACATATAAAAAGTCATATACAAAATAACTAAGCCACAAAAATTTTTTTAGAATATTTCCTTGAAAAACTAAGCTGCAATGTAACAGATATTGAAAAATGAAAATTTCAAGGAAAGAAGTCCATATTTTATTGAAAGTGATACTTCTATTTTATCTAAATTATGTACAGAAACCCAAAACTATGATTGCACCTGACTGAACGTCCAATCAGTTATAAAAATTTTCCAACCACAAACAGATTTAAGAAGGCTCCATCCTTTAAAATAAATACCTATATCATAAAGATAGTTTTATCCAATAGAGAATTCCTACTATAAAGGGCAAACTGTACTTTAGTATTTAGGTCATTAAGAATAGATAAATGTATCCAATTTAGCAAGTTACTACACGTCCATTGGCCTTGCACTGAGAGGTATACAAAGGAAGTATTTATCCCACTCCTACAGTAAAGAAACAGAGAAGCATGTCTTATAGGAATGAAACAATTAAACACTGAACCAAAAGAAAATAACAGAAAGCATTATAAGATGCTAAGCTGAAAAAAAGTTAATGACCAACAAAGCTACAAAATACACAATAAGTCCTACAAGTCATGAAAGAAAGAAGAGTTTTATTTATTCATTCACTCATCAGTCATTGGCTGCTGCTTACATGCTAAGCATGGTGAACCTTGAAAGGTGCTAGGGTTAAAAAACCAATAGAAACCTCACTGCCATCCAGTAGATTCTGACCATAGCAACCCTATAGGATAGTAGAAAGCTGCCCCTATGAATTTCCAAAACGAACACTACAGGTGTGCAAAGTGTTGTCTTTCTCCTGAGGTGCAGCTGTTAGTTTCAAAATGCTAGTGTCACTAGCAAGTCCTCATAGATGAGGAAGTTTCAAAGAGTTTATAAGAAAATTACCTATCTTTAAAGTCCATTTTCCCGTGAAATTTTCAACTCCCTGTACAAGATCATTTTGTTTGAGGTTAATAAAGCTCAATTATTATTGAGCTGGAGTAGGGTGAGAAGAAAATGTTAGTTGGCATCCAGTAAGCCCCTGATTCATCATGATCCTGTCCACAACATAGCAAAAGGTTACCTGCTCCTGGCCAGCCACAGGTGTGGGTCTAACCATAATCATTTATGAGTTTTCATTGGTTGATTTTTCAGAAGTAGATTTCTAGACCTTTCTTTCTAGTCAGTCTTGTCCAGAAGTTGTACTGAAGTCTGTCCAGCATCAGGCCAACATGTGAACCCCAAGGACAAAGAGATGATGACAGGTTACACATGGGATCTAGTGGCCAAAAATCAAAGCTGGTCTCCAGAACAGAACACTAGAATTATACCACTGAACTGTCAATACTTCACATTAAAATAAATAATTATCCCCATTTTAATTTCCAGGTCTGATCCATAACACCTTATTCATATTTTCAAAATCTAAAAAGCTCTAGAGACCAAACATTGGCCAAACTCCATACTTAACATACTACACACCACAATTCATTTCCTTTTCACAGAATAATTTATGTAGTTAAGAAGGCAATGTATACAAAAATTCTGAAAAGGTATGTGCTCTGGTATAAATACTACTTGCAATCTAATTCACATTTACTATCTGTTAGCTATGTAACCACTATATGTCTTTCCATCCTCAACAGTCTTTGGGGACTAAGTAACTGATCAAGTTCAATTTTAGCTTAATCTCCACTGTTATTCCTAATTTAACAAGAAAGGAGTGAAGGAACAGAGGTTTGAAAAGTTTTCCAAGGTCACAGAGAGCAAGACTGAATTCTGAGCAAATTCTAACTCCTTAACCAACATTTAAACTTGCCAAAAGACAACTACCTAAAGTTAAGGAAAATAAAAAAAAATCGAAATTAAAAATGATGGCTTTCTACTATCAAAATATATTCCTAAGAAATTGGTTAGAAAATGATTTTTAATAAACAAATCATTGGTCTGAGCATAAAGTATATAATCTTATTAGAAAATCAGTTCATCTGGAATAGAAAGAGATGTCAATGCACTACTGTTCCCATATAGCTACTTACATCAGTTTGGCCTAGAGCTCAAGGACACACACACAACTTAAGATTCTAGTGTGCCAATAATTTTCTGTGAAACTTCTGAGATCAGCTCTCAAGTCAATCCCAACTGTAGTGAACTGGGTAAGCAATTTTGCTCATAATAGCAGAGCTAATTAGAGGTAGTGCCGGGCCCAGACTATCCTGACAGCATGTGGAAAGTGGAGGCTAAGTGGGAACAGCTGTTTCGGATCAGATGGGAACAGACTGTGGGAGCACCCATAGTTAAGGACCTTGGACTTTGATGTGAGTCTCAAGTGTAAGTCAACCACACTCATAGTTATTCACTTGGTATAGTTAAATACAGTATATGATACAAGGCAGACAGCCAGAAAGGGCCAAGTGTCTTAAAACTGACACTCTTTAGGCGCTGAGATCACAGATGCGGTACACACACAAAAAAAAATCAGTAGGCATAAGAAATGACCTGTTTTCTCTCACCTTTTTACATCAACAAGAACTCGAAATATCTTCACATAATAATTATGGTTGACTGTATGTTCACAACATGGGAATTTGTCTCACTTAATATTATAGGATAGTTCATTTAACCTGGGTGTACCACATAGAAGCTGCTCGCTTCCCATGCAACTAATTTACGAAATAGAAACGTGAAATGAAGGGAAAGGAAAAAGAATGTGAAAAAAGAAAACAACCCTGGTAGCTCCCATGACCACCAGAGGGCAGTGATGCCCCCCCCCCAAAAAAAAAGAAAAAAGAAAATTAAGATGATGCTACTTCACCTTACTTAAGGTTAAGGCTTTAAGTAAAGCTATACACTTCTACCAGCCTATACCCCAAATTACCCACAGGCTTGGCATTTTTCTCCAAAGGAACTAATACCAGTCAAATTACCCTTACACCAATTCAAAGCATTGCTTTCTTTCCAGGGAAGCCGCTACATAACAGTTAAACAAGAATCAATCATGCAGTGACAGGAAGATTCTCTTCCATGCATCTCTATTTAAGAGGCCTAGTTCATCATGGCAAGTATGAATATAAAGATTGGTGATACTGTGCAAGTTTTCAATCCAGCTGTGTAACCAGGACCGATGGGGGTCTGTGAAAAGGTGTATACTTGAATCACTCTAGTCTCTAACCTGGCCAACCCGCCAGTAGGCAAAATATTGTGGCCACTCAATACTTGGTGAGTTGCTACTCGCTCAACTTTGGACACTTGTTTGTTACACAATAAATACTTTGAGAGCACTGATTATTACCATAGGCTAGCATCCAAAGAAGGAGAAAAGGCACAAAACAGCAACAGAAAAGCTACCTTATATGTTTTTAAATCAAATTATATGACTTACAAAACACCCATAGACAGTTTAATATTGTAATAGGCATGCAAACGATAATAGCTAGGTTAAGTAAACATGTCATTGTACATATAATGCAATTTTACAGTAATTTTGCAGGCATACCTATGCCATCATACTTCAGTGAATTACGGACTCAAGCAAGTACATTACTGGAAAAAAGAAACAACAACAAAAAAGAAATACATTGAGCAAATGTTTTCTTTATACAAGTAAAATGGTGTATAAAATATGGGGATGACAGGAGAGCAGAGAACAACTCTCAGCTAGAGTTTGTATTTAGTAGTCTTCCAAGCAAATATTCAAAATCGCGATGTGTAAAACTACCAAGGTTTCCTGAATTTCTGACAATAAGTCAAAGTAAATAGACAAAGATGCTAAAACTTATCAATGGTGCTTTCTAAAAACCATGCTGTTTGTTGCCCCAAAACTGGCACACTGAGATGGCTGCGTGAGCAGGTGACAGTGTCATGGTACCAAAACCATTCAGTCCCCTGTCTGCTACAAAATAGGCCTTTTATTTAAAAAAAAAAAAAAAGATGATGATGATCCCTTTATCGGAGGCTCTTACAGCTTTTATAAAAATCCATACATCAATTTATCAAGCATATTTGTACATGTTGTCATCATTATTTTCTAAACATCTACTTTCTATTTGAGTTCTTAGTATCAGCTTTTGTTTTTTCCCGCCCTCCATCTCCCCACCCTCACAACCCCTTGATAAATTATAAATTATGATTATTTTCATATCTTATACTGACCACTGTCTCCCTTCACCCACGTTTCTGTTGTTCATCCCCCTGGTGTGTGTGTGTGTGATGTGTCAATAATTAAATCGGTTCCCCCCGCACTCCCCCATCCTCCTGGTATCTTTTCTGTCCCTGAGGGGTTTATCTGACCTGGATTCCAAGTGCCCTGAGTTTTTATCTGTATCAGTGTACAAGCTCCAGGCTGGGGTCATGACAGTGGGGGATGAGGAAGCCTCAAAGAACCAGATGGATATTGTGTGTTTCATTTGTCCTATACTGTCCCTTCCTTGTGGCCCTTCATGTGAGATGGGTTTTGGGTCTCCCCATCATTCTCAACAATGTTTTTGTTTTGTTTTGTGTTTTCTGATGAATCAGGCCTTTTTGTCACACACTGTTACTCAACCTTTTCAGAACCTCTAAATAGAAAGCTTTGATTAACAGTCCACATTGACATTTTCATCCCTTGGGAAAGTTGATCGACATCCACAAAGAAGTTTTCACCTTTTTTGAAATGAGAAAACCACTCTTACACTTGAGTTTTTCCCATAGTGCTGTCCTTGTAAGTTGTGTTCAACATCACAACAGTTTTTGTGCCAAACAAGAAATAAAATTTTACAGCCACACACGGTTCTCTTAAATCAGCCATCACAAAAAAATGAGTTTCTTATGAAACTACTTTTATGGAAAAAAACTCACTGTGCCCAGAGAGAACCTCTCCAAGCAATACCACTGTGTGCACCAACTCAGAACATGTTCATTGCTCAATGCTGACGTGACAGTGAGAAATACGCACTATGAAAGCTCCTCCCAGGGGAGTTTTTTTGGGGAGTTTATTTTGGGGGGGGGGAGTTATTTATTTATTTGGTACCCTTCTTGTATTCTATTCCTCTAAATGTCTCTATGGAACAAATCCAGGTTATACTTGTTTAGGAATGAGACATATGTGTGTGTAGAAATAAATCAACATCTAAGAGACCAACAATCATATGAAGAAACATTCATGTTCATTAGCAATAAAGGAAAGACAAATTCAAATGAGATAGCACTTCACATCTACACTTTTTAAAAAAAAATTTTTTAATTTTATTGGGGGCTCTTACAGCTACTACAACATTCAGCACATCATTTGTATCAAGCACATTTACACACATGTTGCCACATACATTTCCAAACATTTTCCACTTGAGCCCTTGGTACAAGCTCCTCTTTGAAAAAAAAAAAAAA
>PVJH01004335.1:0-127132 GCA_004026705.1 Nesogale talazaci
CTCATGATCATATGCATTTCTTCTTAGTCTATTGACTATTTGGATGTCTTGTTCCATAAACTTTTCGTGTCTTTTGTCTACTTCTTAATTGGGTTATTCAACTTTTTTGTTATAGCTTTATATAAATTTTAGAGATTAGTCCCTTTGTCCACTCTAGCATTGTCAAAGATTTTTTTCCTCCCACTCCATGGGTTCTTTTTCACTCTTTTTTTTTGGGGGGGGGCCATCACTGCCCTCTGATGGGATCTTTTTTACTCTTTTGATACATATATGTTTTATTTCAAGTAGGTACCTCTCATCTACCTTTTTCATGTACACTATTTGTTTTCTTCATTATATCTGACGATGTGTATGTGCCCTGGAATAGGGTTGTTAAGTTAGACTTATTTACTCATTGGTGTTATTTATATTTCTTGGGATTTACATTTAGGTCTTTGATCTATCTTGAGTTTATTTTTGTACATGGAATGAAGTATGAGTCTTACTTCATTTTTCTTTCTTTTTTGGGGGGGGGCATCACTGCACCTCCGGTGGTCGTGGGAGCTACCCAGCCTTGCTCCTGGAGAGCTGCTGCCAGATTTGAACCGCCAAGCCAATGGGCTGCAGTCCTGCACTCAACCACTACGTTACCAGGGTTCAGCCCGCTTCATTTTTCAACAGATGGAGATTCAAGTTATCCAGTACTATTTGGTAAAAAGACTAAGTCTATCCCACTTAGTGTTTTTTGGCCCTTTGTTGAAGATTGTCTATAGGTGGATGAATGCATTTCTAGGTTTTCTATTCTGTTCCATTGCTTTTTTTTTTTTTTTTGGCATCACTGCCCTCAGGTGGTAGGAGTAGGAGGCCCGGCCTTGGTTCCGTGAAGCTGGAATCGAACCTCCATCCCAGTGGGCCACAGTCCCGTGCACAACCACTATGCCACCGGGGCTCAGCCTCTGTTCCATTTCTTTATGCATCTGTCATTGTACCATTACCAGGCTGTTTCAACGTCCATGGCTGTGTAATAGGTTTTGAGGTTGGAAAATGAGAAAGGCCTCCTCTCCTGTTCATCTAATTAAGAAGCTATTTGCTTATCTTAGATTTCTTCCCTCTCCGTATAAAGTTAGTAATGAATTTTTCTATTTATTTAAGGAATTAAGTTGAGGTCTGAATTGGAATTGTGTTGTATGTATATTTTATTTTGGGTATTATTGACATTTTCACAATATTGAGCCTTCTCCAAAAACATGGAATGCTCTTTGATCTTTGTAGGTCTCTTTTGCTTTCTTGTAGTAGTGTTCTGTAGCTTTGTTTGTACAAGTCTTTTGTTTCCCTGGTTAATTTTATTCCCAGGTATGTAATCTTTGAGATGATATTGTCTCCTTGATTCCTTTTTCAGAACTCTCTTCATCCGTATGGAGGGATCTGACTGATTCCTAGTTCTTTGGAGATATACCTGTGTCTTTTTTTTTGAAGGCATCACTGCCCTCTGGTGGGAGCAGGAGGCCCAGCCTTGCTCCTGAGAGCTGCCGCTGGATTTGAACTGCCAAGCCAGTGGGCCGCTGTACCGCACTCAACCACTTACGCCAGCGGGGCTCAGCCCTTACCTGTGTGCCTTACAATCAATCTTCTCTCAACTCTGATTGCTTGTTAAAGAGATTAAAGTGTACTCAAATACTCAAAGTATAGTCTAATCCTGCCACACTGACATGCAGCCCACTCACAAGTGGGGCTATACCCACAGGCAAAGGTTAAAATTTAAAATGAATCACAAAAGAGAGGATAGACGCATCAGATTAAAAAATAGAAGACCTAAGAAGGTTTGATGCATTGAACTGCAGTTCTGGCAAAGAATATTGAAAGTGCCATGGCCTGCTGAAAGGAGAAAAAAAAATATATATGTCTTGGAAGAAATACATATGGAGTGCTCCTTAGAGGCAAGGATGGTGAGACTTCATTTCACAAGCGTTGAACATCTTATCCGGAGAGACCAGTCAGTCCCTGGGAAAGGGCACGCTGCTGGGGAAGCAGGGGCAAGGAGAAAGAGGAAGTTTCTCAGTGAGATGGCTCGACAATGGGCTTCAGCACAGGAACAATGTGAGGATCGCACAGGACCATGCCGTGAACTCTTGCTCTGTTGTGCACACGGTTGCTTACTGGACCCTTCCAACAACAACAACAGATAGAAGCAGCCGCGCAATTCTGGTTATGGGCTAGTAAAGCTAACACTTATTCGGGGGCAACACCACTCCAAGCATTACTTTTCATCCTTTGCCCTTCCCCACATTCATGTCTTGCCACATGTACACCATGTTCATCTCATATATCAACCCCCAAATCTTCGATTGTCTCCACGTGCAAAATCTCATCTTCCAAATTATCTAAATTAAATAGGGGTGGAGTTTTTTTATTTTCCAGTCAGGGGGAAAAACTCCTCTTCCAGGACCCTGTTCCAGGGCACATACACATTGCCAGATATATTGAAGACAACAAAGAGTACCTGAAAAAGGTAGATAAGTGGGACCGAATTGGAAAATTTCAAAGGTGGATTACCTGCTACCAAAGTACAATGGCAGGGCAGGCACAAGGTAGACATGGCTATGACAAATGGGAGAAACTGGAGGCCAAGAAGGTGCAACAGGCAGCACGCAATCAGAAAACCTCGTGGGACAATTTACTCCACTCCTGAAGGCTTGAAACTACTTGCCCCTCTGAGACCATCCTCAGGAGGTCAGCTATGCTTGCGGGATTCTGGGAAGAGGCCCCCCAGGCTTGGGCTTAGTTCTGTTCCCAGACCCACTGAGATGGAAACTCTGCTCCATGGCTTTGGGCAACCCCATTCTCCTGGTCCATTTGAGCCTTCTTTTGGGTCACCTTTCTTTGCAATGGGTACAAACATGGACTTCTTTCAGGTAGTTCACCAATTTGCTGGCGTAAGATGAGTGAGTACTTGCAGAGCTTCATTAGCTTGTTGGAAAATTTCAGTTAGCATTCAATCAATTTCTGAAGCCTTGTTTTGGGCTAATATTTTCAGTGCAGTTTAGACTTCTTCCTTCAGTACCTCTGGTTCTTTTTTTATTATTAAGAAATCATTTTATTGGGGGATCTTATGGCTCTCTCTAAGTCATTTTATTGGGGGTTCTTACAGCTTTTATCACAATCCTTACATATATCTATTTTGTCAAACACATCTGTACATATGTTGTCATCTTTTGGGGGGGCATCACTGCCCTCTAGTGGGAGTAGGAGGCCCAGTTTTGCTCCTGGAAAGCTGATACTAGATTTGAACCTCCAACCCAGTGGGCCGCAGTCCCGCACACAACCACTATGCCACGGGGGCTCAGCCCGTCATCATCTTTTTCAAAACATTTTCTTTGTGCCCGAGTCCTTGGTTCACTCCTCACCCCCTAGCCCCACCCTCATGGACCCCTGATAAATTGTAAATTATTATCATTTTCCTCTTTCACCGTCCACTGTCTCCCTTCACCCACGTTACTGCTGTTCATCCCCCTGGGGGGTGGTTATACATTGGTCATTGTGATCAGTTCCCTGTTTATCCCCCAACTCCACCCACTTCTACTACCGTTATGGTATTGCTACTCCCATTATGGTTCCTGAGGGATTTTGTGTGTTGAGACCTCTTATCTGTACCAGTGTACGTGCTCTGGTCTACCTGATTTGTAAGACAGAACTGGGGTCATGGTGAGGGGTGCGGGAGGAAGCATTAAAGAACTGGGGAATGTTGTGTGTTCCATCAGTGTTATATTGTTCCGCGGCGGACTCATTTCTTCCTTGTGACCCTTCTGTGAGGGAATGTCCAATTGTCTACAAAGGGACTTTGGGTCTCCTTGGATCATTGGCTCTTGGTCATTTGCTATTTCCTGAAATGGCGGGATGTTGACTAATTCTTCTTGGTACAGTACTCTGTAATCTTTCCATCTTCTTTGGACGCTTCCTACATTATTCAGTATTTTACCCACAGAACCTTTCAATATTGAAATTTGAGGCTTGCATCTTTTTCAGTTCTTTCAGTTTATGATATGTTGAGCCTGTTCTTCCTTTTTGGCTTTCTAGCTTCAGATCTTTGTGCATTTCATTATGACATTTTACTTTGTCTTCTTGAGTTGCCCTTTGGAATGTTCTGCTCAGCTCTTTGATGGCATCATTTCGTCCATTTACGTTAGCTATAATGAAGAGCAAGTTTCAGAGTCTTTTTTGAAATTCACTTTGATCTTTTCCTTTTTCCATTTAAAAATGACCATTTGTTTTCTCCGTGAATGATGTTCTTAAGTTGTCCTAAAGATTGTTTCTTGGATCTTGTGGACTTATTTTAATTTTCTTCACCTTCAACCTGAGCTTACATATGAGCAGTTGATGGTCTGTTCCACTGTCAGTCCCTGGCTTGGTGTTAGCTGCTGGTATTGAACGTCTCCATCGCCCTTTCCCATGGATGTAGTCAGTGTGACAGCTGTGTAAGCCATCTGGAGAAGTCTATGTAGAAAAACTATGTAAGCCTTTTGCATTGTTGAAAAGGGTATTTGCTATGAATAAGTCAATGGCCTTGCAAAATTCTATTATGCTATCTCCAACTTCATTTCTATCACCAAGACTACTGTTCCTTCCTCTTTGTGTTCAACTTTTGCATTCCAATCAGCAATATTTATCAACACATCTTTATTGCATGTATGATCAATTGCATGATGAGACCAAAGAGCTTGTTAGAATTCTTTAGTTTCTTCTTCATCAGTAGCTTTAGTGGTTGGTGCATAAGTAATAGTGTATTGACTGGATTTCCATATATATATATATATATTCCTATCATACACAACACTGTACTTCAAGATATATCTTAAAATATCCTTTTTGAAAACGAATGCATGCCATTCCTCTTGAATATGCCATTCCCAGCATAGTAAATCGTAGGATTTTCTGATTTAAAATGGCTAATACCAGTCCATTTCAGTTCATTAATGCCTGCCTAGGATATCAATCTTCATGCATTCCACTTTGTTTTTGACAATTTCCAATTTCCCTAGATTTACACTCCTACAGTCTAAATTCCAGCTATTGTATATAGGCAGTTTCTTCTCATTTTGTGTCATGTCCTCTCAGGTCCTGAAGGCTTTACTCTTACAGGCTTTATGCTGTCCAAAATGATCGACTAGCTCTTTCCCGGTCATATTTTGAGTGCCTTCTCACCTCAGGGGCTCATATTTTGGTACTCTTTGACAATGTTTTGCTTCTATTCATTAGGTCTTCCGTGGCCAATTTCTCAGAACTGGACAGAGCATTCCTTCTTTGTTGTCTGTTCTTAGTGTGGGATCCCTGCTGAAACCTGTTTACTTTGGGTGACCCTTTGGGTATTTGGAATACCAGTGACATCGTTTGTAGCATCGCAGCAGCACTGGCCATCACAGTACAGCAAACTGGCAGCTGTGTGGTGGCTGCCATGCGTAGCCAATGGAAAGGGAGTTAGTTGCCTTTGGGATGTGCCTGCTTCCTCTGTACCTGGAAGTTTGCATGCTTTTCGGTGGACCCTGTTCTTACATCTAGCTCACTATGGGAATGCTAGTTCCTGGGAATCTAGCCGGTAGCTTGTCATATTGCCTGCTGTTGTGCAGTTGGCTACTTCCCACGGCCCTTTTAGCCATCGTCTTGCATTTTGCCATCTACTGTAAATCCTAGCCTTTCCCCTGTGGGTACAGTCCCACTTTTGGAGTGAGTTATCTGTTCTATTAATCAGGCAGGATGAAGGCAGGGTCTATTTTGAGCCACTGTTTAACTGGAGATTGCCACTCGAACCAGCAACCTCAGTTTCCTTGGAGGTGTGGTCTGCAAATTAGCTGTTGAATTTTGGTATCTATGTTTAAAAAGCACTAGCTTCCTGTTTTGTGTTTTTGCCTTAAGAGACAAACCACCAGATTTCGGCTTACTTGAAGAAAGCAGAAGGCTGGGGTCACAGAATTGGCTGAGACACCATCTGCCCTGCCTCCTATGGAGAGAAGTGTTCAGTGCGTCTCCTACCTTAGCTTTTGACAATGGGAGGCAAAAAAGCTGTACCTTCATCAAAGCCCCAGATGTAGACAAGACACCATTTTTGTTACTTTTTCCCCCCAACAGAGCAAGCACAGACTAGTGCTGAGTGATGACTGCCAATAAAATACCAGTTACTGTCCTAAAAGACCACTGGCCTGGCATGTGGGACGCCCTGTTGGTGATAGGAGTCCTGGTGCATGTCTGCGCACCACAAAACTGGGTGGGACTGAGGAGAATCTCCTGGTACTGATGCTTGATTTGGGGCATGCCAGCCTCCAAAAGAGTGTGGACTTTTCCTCGAGGGTTTGTGTGCTGTGAGACATCGCAGAAGCCTGGGATGTGAGAATAGGGAGGGGAAGGAGGTGGCTGATATCAGAGGTGATGGATTTTGGATTTTGTAAAAATTGGTCATCTGGGAGATCTTTAACCTCCGCCTCGCTGGGACTAGCTTTCTAAAGGATCCTTCTAAAAGAAATTGTTTTTATACCTGAAAATTCTGGGAGTCATCAACAGCCTGCCGTCTTACCAGTGGACCTTGGATTCACTCGTGTCTGCAACCAGAAGTCCACCATCTGATCTGCCAGTCTTGAGATTGAGGCCTCTAACCTGACATCGGACCCAAAGAATTGGGATTTGCTAGCTTTTACAATGGTGTGGGCACTTCCTGGAGACAATTGTGTGTGTGTGTTTTCCTTAGAGAATACAACCTAAAAAGGCACCTTGAAACTCCCTCCACTAGCTTCAGTTCATTGCCCAATTCCAAACCTGTCCCATGTTTTAGGTTTCTGTTAGAGCAGCACCCCACTCCAGGCACCGAATTCTGCCCTAGGAATCTAGTGCTGCTACAACAAAATCACACAAATGGATGGTTGGAACAAACAGAGATTTATTCTCTCACAGTTTAGGAGGCTGGGAATGTACTTCTAGGGTGTTGTCGCTAGAGAGTTGCTTTCTCTGTTAGCTCTGGAGGACAGTCCTGGTCTTGCAGCTTCTGCTTCCTTGGAGACCTCCATGTGGCTCGACATCAACCTTCTGCCTCTGCTTGCTTGCTTCTTTAATCTCTCTTACATGCCAAAAGAGATTGGCTCAAGATACATGGCAATCCTGATTCATTAACGTAACATGACCTAGTTCTCGTTAACAATTGTCCTTGTTAACATAACTAACATAGCCTATTCAGAAATAGTATTATAACTATAGGCAGAAGTTAGGGTTTTGAAAACATCACAAACCGGAGCATAATTACACCAGCTCACAAACTGGAAAACACGACAATACTGAGAATCATGGTCTATCCAAGCTGACACATTTTGGGGTTACAAAATTCAATCTATGACAGGGAGTATGGGTAACTTTTGGAAGCTAAAATAAGTAAGCTATAGATTGTCCCTAAGCACCTCCAGAAAAGAAGGGAGTCCTTGTGACACCTGATTTTAGCCTAATGAGCTTCCCATCAGACTTCTAAGCCAGGAAATGTAAAATAATAAAGTTTTGATGTTAGTTTGGCATAATTTATTTAGGACCAATAGCAAACTATTCAATGACCAACAGCCATGTTGGGAATGGAGCTGTGGCAGTTAATGTAATCTGTTCCCATTTGAGACTGAAGAGTGAAGGGGTGGAGTTTAGCCTGTCAATCAGGTCACAGCTTGTCTACCTCATTTAGAGGTGCTAAGGAGATAAATAGCTTGCTGGAGCTTGAACACAGACTCATTCCCTGGGAAACTGGACATATGGGCCTATGCTAGAGCCCTGGGAACTGGAGGAGCTACATGGAGACCCCTGCCAGTGCTGAGAGGCTTCTATCGCCACTGGACCACAAGAATTTCAACCACTGCCCTGTGATCTTCCTGTATTCGGCATCATTGCATGGCTGCATGAATCTGAAGAGGAATTTATGGACTGGTATCGACATATGGAGTAATATTGGACTTACTTATGGATTTGTCTGGACTGGGCTGGGATGTCTTCCCAATACTCAATTACTCTTGTTTATAAAGTTCTCTCTCTTTTTTTTTTTTTTTGGGGGGGGGGGGGAAGAAACATCACTGCCCTCTGGTGGTCGTGGGAGCTACCCAGCGCTGCTCCTGAGAGCCGCTGCTGGATTTGAACCACCAAGCCTATGGGCTGCAGTCCTGCACTCAACCACTTACGCCACTGGGGCTCAGGCCTATAAAGTTCTCTCTTACACACATATGAGTGCCTATGAATTTTGTTTTTCTAGGCTACCTAGACTAACACAGGAGCACCACAGGGAGGATGCTTGACTTTAGTCTTAAGAGGGCTACAAAATAAGCGTTTACTTGGGAATTTGACCTCCACCTTGAGGAGAGTTGCGTCTTTCTATGAAATTGGGACTTAAAGTCAGCACATAAGTTGGAGATTTCTACTTTTGAAAATTCCTTACCTAGTTAGCATCGTCAACATTTACAAATTCTCAAATGTGCCCCTCCCAGACACGTGTTCTTCCAGGGAGGGACGGACCAAGACGAAGCAGCTGACTTGTAATAGGGTCCACGACTGTATCACACAGAAACAAACGACCACTTTAAACACGGAAGCCACAAAGGGTCATAAAACTCTCACACAGGGGTAACTCACAGGGGCCGGACCATGGCCACTCTTTGCCAAGGGTTTGCTTCTGACTTCTGGTAGTCCCACCTATGCCCGAGTTGCTGCTGGGTGCTATCAAGTTGGTTCTGACCCAAAGGAACCTTATGCGCAATAGAGTGAAACCCAGCCTGGTCCTGCACCACCCTTGCAATTGTTCCTATGCTTGGGCCCCTTGTTGTAGCCACAGAGGGGACCCTTCTCGCTGAGGCCCTTCCACCTTTTCACTGCCTCTGCCCGTTACCAAGGACGGAGTCCTGGTCTTCCCGCCAGAGTACACTGTTCTATTGGGTGGCGAGAAATCGATTGCCAGGCCGATCTTTCGAGGTAACTCTGGATGGATTCAAACCACCAACCTTTCATGTAGCAGATGAGAGTTCAGCCATGTTACTCCATCCAAGGACTGAGGAAGGCAGCATGTGCACATTTTCTTATTCTTGGACCCGTAGTCCTTGATTAGTATGGCAGATGGTAAACACCATGTATTTATTTATTGCTTTAGAGCTTTATTTTGTCCTCTTTCCTAGGCAGTAGAATGTGTGGGAGTTAAAGGGGAGTCTAAGTATGTATAGCCTGGGGCATGGGTCCCTGGAAGAGCCACGGATAGCCCTGTGACTGAAAATCTCAAGAGCAACCCCATGCCATCGGCATGTCCCCAAAGTCTGGGGCTGTGCCACAGTCCTGCCCTCAGCGCCTCCTTCCTCCTCGGTGACCAGCGTCACCCTCCAGGAGGGTGTGCTTCTGAGGGTCGGACGGTCTAAGCTGTGGACATGCCTTCCCAGGCCACACACAACAGTAAGGGAGCATCGTAACCACGTTTCTCGTGTTCTAGCTTGTTTTCCTTCCGATTCTGAGCGGGAATGATACGGTTTTAGGAGAGATAGAAATGGTAAGCCAGGACTTCTTCAGCCAACCCTGCCGGATGTCCGGGCCAAATCTGTTAATGTCTAAATTTTCTGTCTAGCGAAAATCTCATGGAAGTTTTAGTCGGGCAGGTGAGTGAAATTCAGCTGAGTGAGCGTTTGGGAGGCAGACAGATTCTGCTTTGAACATGCTATGTGTCATTTTCATTCACGACAAAAGAAGCAATGTTAGGAAGGAAAAATGATGAAGGCCCTTCAGGGCACAGCTTTCAAGTGTCTCCCTGGGGTTCTCTTGCGATTGCAGTTCTGGTACTTTTACCATCAAGTTGGAAAATGTTGGAAACAGCTGTTCACAGCACTGACCACGGCCAACTGGGCAGGTGCCGAGCTCCAGGAGGAAATCCATCAGGAGAGTGAGTGGCAGCGGGGTGCTCCCACCAATGAATAATAAGTGCACTTTCAACAATTACTTAATCGGCAACAAGATCACACAAGGTGGAGGCATCCTGAGAACATACAGATGTGGCTTTGCTTCCGGGCACTTGGAATGCAGCATAATGTGCTTCCTAAGGATCAAAACATTGAGCAGGGAGAGGGTGCTGGGCATGACAGGGCAAGGGGCGAGCCTGTCCACTGGCCAGGCCACGGTGACACAGCAGCATCCACACTGGGCACTTGCCACATAGCATCAGGTGCCCAAGGAGTCCCTCATGGAGTACCTCTTTATACGGTGTTTCACTTCCCTAAACGTGTGAGCAAAATCAGGCTGAGAGAGCAGGGATGAGCTAATGCTTCAGTGTTATTAAGGGGCTGTTTCAAACCCAGATATATCTATCTTGAAGACCTAGGTGCTATGTCACAGAATATCTGCAGATGAACCTTGGTTGGGGCCAGGTTTCAGGTCCAAGAAATCCCTGGATGATGCCAATGGTTAGGCACTCAACTCTTAGCCAAAAGGTGGGAGGTTTGGGTCCATCCAGAAGTACTTTGGTAGAAGGGCATGGTGATTTGCTTAGAAAAAAAAGAAAAACAACCACCTGCCAGGAAAAACCATATGGACACGGTTCTCTGATACATTGGGGGTGGGGGGAGGGGGATAGTGTCGCCATCAATGTGAATCCATGTAATGGCAATGGATGAGCACCACGCCCAGTGCATGTGACCTGTCCCGACTGGTCTAAAACAGTGGCACACAATGGACGAGAGACGGTTCACAAATGATGTGACACCCACATCTTTAGAACGCATATGTGAATATACGTGTGTGTGTGTGTGTATGTGTGCAGGTGTCTCTGTGTGCTGGAAACAAAGGAAGGTAAGCAGCTATGAAATGTCAAAACTTGGTAACTCCCAAACAAAGCTCTTCCCAACATTTGATCAATGTGAGTGGTGGCTGCTGTCCTCACTCGGTCTCCCTGACCGCATGTTCCAGGATGTGCTTCCTTCCCTCCTCCTCTCCCATGGGCAGGCTGGTCACCCACCGGACCCCAGACGGGGAGTTGTGGCCCTGAGAAGGCCCGTGAGCCGGCGTGTCCAGGAGACTCTGTTCTTCGGCAGCCTATGAGCCCCTCCTAACCACCCGCCAGGCTGTGGCTTGGAAGGTCCCAGGCAGCACCTGATCTCAAGCTTAAACACGGAGCCTAACACTCTGTGGGCTGAGCACTATCTTTCTGGGTTTGTCTGCAGCGCTGCAGAACAGTGAGGACAGCTTTCACAAGAGACTGGAGTTGTCACAAGGAGCCTGTGGCTCAATGGCTAAGCACGTGGCTGCGAACCCAAAAGTCAGTAGTTCAAAGCCACTCTGGCACTCTGGGAGAAAAGACCTGGGATCTACCCCCGTGAAGAGTTGCCTAGAAAACCCTGTCGGGCAGGCCTGCTCTGTCCTGTAGGACCATGGTCAGTTGGCATCAACGCCGTGGCACAACCACAGCACAACAACGAGGGCTGTTAAAGGGGGACAGGACCTTAGAGAGTCTGCAACTTCAGCAAGAGCAACACAGTGGGGACCAGGGCCTGACAAGGAAAAGCCATTCTATGATGCTGGATGGCACCAGACTAAATGCATGTCTGCTTGGCACTTTGGGGGAAAAAACAAACTAGGAGTCTTGGTGTCATTGTGGGGTGAGTTTTTCACTGCTAACTGCCAGATCACTGGTTCAAGACCAGTATCTGCTCCCTTGGAGAAAGCTGAGGTTAGCTGCTCCTGTAAAGATTTACAGCCTTGGAAAACTAATAGAACGCTGCCAGGGAGATGGCAGTGGGTTTGGTTTTTGTTTTTGCTATTATAAATTAGGACTATTCACAATGAGACTGAAACAAAGTATATTTATTAGAAATATTACAGCCATACATTATATACTTCTATGTTAAAAATTAAAATACATCTGTTAGCATGTCATCTCCTGACAATGCTTCGTACAATCTAGTATATTCTTTGTAGAAACATAGAAACGAGGCCACAGATGTCACTGATTGCATTCAACAAATGTAGTTAAAATTAGTGAGCTACTCAGGATGGGACTCAGTTAGCAAACAGGTCCGAGAAGCGACGCAAACCAGTGAATTTGAGCAAGTGTTAATATTAAAAATACTTTCAAGACACGTTGCTGGCTTATAATCTTTACTGCATGGTGTTGCGAGTATATCTCAAAAATGGCACTGGAGCTTTAGAATACTCAGAACTATTCCTGGATTTGGCAACGTGATTGATATTTTAAGAAGCTGCGGCCTCTGCCCTCACTCTCCGGGGAAATGCCGCCCTCCCCTCAAGAGGCTTGGGGAAGACATGGAGAGAAAGCTTGGCTGGAGTAAGGAGGCGATGCTAAAGGAAGCCATTGCTAGCGGGAGAATCACTTTGGAAGGCATGTTTCCTCTAACTCATCATGGCACTTCCTTGGCGGGCGTCCTGCCACAGCTAAGAAACAACAGTGAACGGAGAGTGAAAGCAAGAGGCTCAGCTCTACCTGGCAGTGAGGAGAGTGGGACCTGCCCACTTCTTCAGAAGCTCGTCCCGGGGGGGCAGGGGACACCCGGCTATTCCAGTCACCGGAGAGTCAAGTCTCGGAAAGCACTCAGCATCCCAGAGCACGCCAGACTCTCTCTCTCTCTCTTCAAGAAAGCCCTCCACTGTCCTGGGTCTGGACACAGTTGTAATATAAAAAGTAAATATAAAAGTAAATATTAAAAGTATGAAGAAAGGGGAAAACAAAAAAGGCTTTGAGACACTCCACGGAGGTTTGGTTATTTAAAGACTGAAGAAGAGGGTAGGCAAAAAGTGGGAAGGAAGCAATGTAGTGTGAATGGAAGAAGATAACCCCTTGCTTCTTCAGTTTGTCAACTTAACCCTTTTGTCTTGTGCTCTAAAGAGGCCACGGTGGCTCTGGGGTAAGTACTTGGCTGCTGCTCAATGGGACAAAAAAAAAAAAAAGAGAGAGTCTGCATCTCTGAGGATGACAGCCTTGGGAACACGACCAAGCACTTTGACTCTGTCCTACAGGGTCTGAGTGGGGACTAATTTGGTAACACCGGGGGTGGGTTGGGGAGGGGGGCTCTTGAGTTCCCTAACTGATAACAGATCTAAAAGACTTACCCTGGGTGGCCTAACCTGGGCTGGGAAAGGACCCGACTTCCAGGTTGGCTCCCCTCCAGCCCTGCACCTCCACACAGCAGCAGGCCCTATCCTCACCCAGCAGGGGCCCATCTCTCTCTGAGGACCTGCAAAGGGTATGTGCCCTGCAACACGGCCTGCTGTTCCTGCTGCGGGGAGAGAGCATAGGCTTCCTCCCCTCCCAGCATGCTCACTGGCAAGGACTACTATCACACTACTTCCTCGAGTTAGGGTAAACGGATGGAATAGGCGCTTGCTCCGTCCATTCCCTGCATCAACCTGGTATTGCAGTACTTCCAGGAATGTGCACGCCCCTCGGGGGGGGAAAAAAAAAAGAGATGGAAGGCCTTCCCTTTTCTGTGGTGCTCCCTCCTTTTCAGCCCTAAAGTGGCACGACACACACGAGGACAGGTGAACTGGCCCCCACCACCAGCAGTGTGGTCTTGGGCAGGGGGCCTGGCATCTCTACCACTCTTGTCCCAGACGTCTTTCAAAACCGTCACCCCAACGCCTGCACACAGCTTGGGCCTCCTCCTTGGATGCTACCCCCTTCCTCCTGCACTCAAAGTGTGCCTCCCCAGCAGCGGCAGATGCACAAAGCACCCGGAGAAATCACTTTCACTTGATGGCCTTTCCCAGAAAGGCACCGGTTTGTCCATTTAAGCACTGAGGGGGCTGTTAGGAACGAGCCCTGCTGAGAATGTGTGCAGCTATGGCTGGGAGGGAGCCTTTCCATGTGCAATGGCAGCCGGGGCCGCTCCCGACTCTCTGAATCACCAGTTCCCTGGCTGTTTTTCATGGAACTCCCGGGGAGATTCTGACCCAGAGACCCAGCGGAGGCGTCTTGTCTTCCCCCAGGTTGTCGGCAGCTTGAGATGAAGGGTCAGCCCCACCTGCTGAGCTCAGACGCCCACATTGCTGGTCTGGAGTGTGGGTCAGACTCTCTGGGAGCTCACTCCCCTCCCAGCGTGGGGAGCTGCGCCTGCAGTCTCCCCCTGGGGCTCAGCGATCACAGATCTCCTGCACGAATCAGTGGTGGGATTGCAAGTCCCGGGGACCTGCAGCTTGCACGTCGATCTTTTCCAGGAGCAGCAGACACGGGGGCCGACTGACAGGTGAGCTGCGCTCTCCCGGGCTCTGCCACGGACAGACATAGTTGTTGCATTTCAATCATCACCGCCCAACCCACCAGCCACCTTTGTGCCCAGGACACATAGGAGGGTCTGAAGAAATTCTCCCAGCTCAGGAAGTCCAGGATAGAAATAAAGGAAAAATATATGTATGACCTCCCCAGTAGCTCCAGAAATGCACACTCTCAAGCAGCGCACAAAGTCCTGACGTACTGCATGCACAGTGGCTTTCTGTCAAGGGCCCACACCAGATTGTGTGACGGCAGATGGAAGTCTGATTAAACGGAGGCGACAGGCAGCACGTGGATGGTCCCCAAAGTCTCCTTCCGGCCTGCAAATCTCTCAGTGAGCCAGGCGAGGGGGGATCGGATATGTGTGTGTGTGTGTGTGTGTGTGTGTGTGTGTATGTGTGTGTGTGTGACACCTGGCCGACCCACTCACACAGCCCGTAGCTGGTGATCCATGAGACTGACCTCACAGCGGACATGGAGAATTTACACAGTTCATGAGCACCCTCCCCTCCTGTACTTTTCATCCAAGTAACCAAACAAGGGACGAGGCAATTTAAACATCTGCAAGACGTTTTCAGCCATCAACACAGTGACTTTGAACGTGAGCATACCTCTCCAAAGCGCATACATTGCCCCTTGCTCGTGTGTTTCTTGGCTGCTCAAGGGGAAATGTTTGTTTGTTTGCTTGTTGGTTTTCGGTGGTCGTAAGGGAGAGTGGGGACCCGGGCCATATTTCTGTACTGGCGAAAGCTAAGTTCTTGAATGAAAGACGGTTCCTGATGAGAAAGACTGCAGTCAGTCAGTCAGTCAGTCCGTGTGCAGACCATGAGCTCAGCCGCGTGTGTCGGGAGATGTTGTACTGGTTCCGGTGGAAATGGGCCTGGGGCGGGGGTCTTGGAGCGGAGGGACGGGAGCGAGGAGCATCTCCAACCCAGACTCGGCAGCGCCCGCGGATGGAAGCTGGCTGCTGCGGGGCTGCTCCGAGTCACCCAGAGGCTTCCCGGGAAAGCTCTGCAGGTGGGCGGCCGACAGGGTCGGTGCGCAGGGCGGCCTGCCTCCCCGCGGGGCAGAGGTCCGGCTCTCGGGTTCACGTTTCAAAGTACTTGTAGATCTGGGCGACGTACTGCATCACGCTCTGCCAGTCCGGCCGGTCGGTGCGCAGCGTCTCACTGAGCTCCTGCAGGGGGGCGGGGCCCGAGAGAGAAGAGGTTAGGGTGGGCGCATCGCAGGCCCCCCCCCCGCAAAGCGGCCTAGACCCGGGCCGGGGCTTGCACGGCTTGGAAACCCTCCCCCATACACAAAGAAGGTCCGGGCGAAACAGAGCCGGTGTTAACTGTGACTAAGTAACAGAAAGGTTTATTTATCATCCCTCCTATTTATGTGGGTGATGCTGTTATCTTTTTTGTTTTAATAAATTACTTTTAAGCCGAAGATTTTTTTAAAAAATTACTGCTGTAATAAATTATATTTTTGTTACATTAGTATAATATAATAAAAATGATGTCAAACTATAGATAATAAATTAATAATAAAATAATGCTATTTTTTGAAAACACATATTCATTTTAATAAGAAAACACCCCTCCCTCTCACTGCCATTCGATGCTGCCTATAGTGCCCCTATAGGACAGGGTAGGACTGTCCTTGTGACTTTCTGAGCCTGAAGCTGGTGATGGGGAGCAGAAAGCCCCATCTTTCTTCCACAGAACAGCTGGCGGTTTTGAACCGCAGACCCTGAAGGTCTCTGCCCAATGTGTCACCGCTATGTCACCAGCGCTAAGAATGCAAAGTGCACAACACAGTAACAAAGTCAAAAATAAACTTATATCAATCACAATATATGCTATACCATTGGTTAGGCTAATCACTGTTCAAATTTATATATGAATTTTCCTGGAGGAAATAAAATACCGACAAAAAGCTTTCGTGAAACTAATGTATCATTCAAGTTATATCATTAGCAACCACTCTGTATTTTATTTCCTTACATATTTGTACTGTCTCTTTAGAAACAAATCAAAACCAGAAAACATGGCTTTCTTTCTTTTTTTCTTTCTTTCTTTCTAAGTCATTTTATTAGAGGCTCATACAAACATGGCTCTTTCGAGAGCAACAATGGGGGGAAAAGTTTTGCAAAGAGAAAGCCACCCATTAACCTCATATGATAAAGTCTCTTTCATTCTTCTAAATCACAGAGAAGGCACCCCTATTTTCCTATACTTCCATCTCAGTGGGCAGACTGGTGTTTTCTGGGTCTTTCAGGCCACATTCTGCACACAGCTTCTCTTGGTGGGGCACTGCTTGGCTGGTGAACGCAGACTGTCTGTGGGAGCGGCTACCCCATGCTGGACAGGCTGCCTTCTGTTGTTTGACATGGAAGGAACATTCACACCTTTCCCAGGAAAACTGGCCATTCTCAAACCAATGTAAAATGCAACTCTTCATTTTACCAGCATTACTATTTACCAGTGTTACTATTGAAAGTTTTATTCTTCTCCCCCCAATTTAATCAGTAAGAAAGCAACAGCAGGTAGAGACCAGAAAGTGATGGACAGGAGAGCTCAGTCAAGCTTTCCTGGAATCTTTTCCACCAACGCAAGCATTAACTCTGGAACTGAGTCCAGGTTGCTTTGTGCGCACGGGAACAACAGGAAAGGACCCCACTATAAAGCCAGCAGCAGAGATGCTGTGGTAAATTCGGCGGAACTGATTAATGCATCTGTGACCAGGCATCGAAGAGGTCAACTCAAGACTGTAAATTGAGTCATTTCTCCTGTTTCAGTAGCATCCACACGTATTTTACTGATTTTGTCTCCTGGTTATACAAAAAGAGAATGACACAGATAAGCACATTCTTAGTCATGGAAAAGAAGTGCTAGCGGTCCATTCCACACACAGAGATCCAGAACAATGAAAAATACAAACCAAAAAACATTTTCTTGGAACACAAAGATAAAATTCTTCTACCCCAAATACTATATTCAAGGCTGCACATGTCAAATGACTTATCAAAAATGAAACCTTTTACAAGGGAGTTGTTAATATGGATTATAATACAGAAAAGGAGTCATCCCACTTAATTCACCGTAAAAATTTCATCAAAAACAAATAAACAACAAAAAAGGTAATCAATAATTAAGCATAGTATGTTGGAAACAGAGAAGCTCTGAGGAAGAATAGCTTCCTACAAAGGCTTTGTGAGATGGGAAGGATATGTCGTCTATGTCAGACAGGGTTCAGAAGTCCATTCAGGATTATAGTTTTCAGTGACTATTTCATATGCTCAAACCTAAGAATAATTAAATTAGAAAGCACTTTGGTACATTTCCAACATCACAGTTGAATACATTTGAAGAGATAATGTCATACACTTC
This sequence comes from Nesogale talazaci, assembly GCA_004026705.1. Classification (NCBI taxonomy): domain Eukaryota; kingdom Metazoa; phylum Chordata; class Mammalia; order Afrosoricida; family Tenrecidae; genus Nesogale; species Nesogale talazaci. The sequence continues at coordinate 17,611 of PVJH01004335.1, forward strand.
AGGAGCAGATGAGAGTATCTGCATAACGAAAATCTGCTATTTCTTTAAATTAGCAGTTTAAGCTTTAATTTTTTTTTTTTAAAGAGAGGGGAACACAAGGACCAGTTTTTTCCATTGGTGAATTGTACCAAATAATTATGGAAGAAGTATTACTAATTCTACACAATTGAACTCTTCTGGAAAATAGAGGCTAAAATAATTGTCTATTACATGAACTCTACTTGGCGACAGACTCTATGTTTACCAGAGTAGACTTGCAATTCAGGATTTTCAAAAGCTGATTTGGGGGAAGCAGAAAGCCAGGACATCCTTCAGAGGCACCTGTAGATAGAGTCCAACCTCCAACCTTTTGGTTCGAAGCCAGGTGCACTAGGCCTTTTGTATCTGTCAGGGGCCTCTCTATGAGGCCAGCACTACTCAATTATTCCAATCAGAAAAAGACGTAACCAGAACACTACAATCCAGTTTTTCAAAGAAACGCAGATACAAATTTCCTTGACAAACATTGTAAATTGATCCCAACACTATGAAAAGATAATCCATCATGACCAAGTGAGACTTACCCCATGAATGCAAAGCTGGTTTGACTTTCATAAATCCATCTGGGTAGTTCATCATATAATCAAACGAACTAAGAAAATAATTTGCTGTATCTAACTTTCTAGCTTTCTAAGATAAGATTATGTAATGTTCAGCTAGCATTTATGATTAAAAACTCCAAAACTTAGACATGGAAGGTAACTTTCATTACCTAGTGAATGAGGTGGGTGTAAAACACCCTACTGAGTGAAGAGGTGAGACTAAATGCCTCCACTCTGTGATGGAGAAGAAGACAAGGACATCTCTTCTCATCTCTCCTCTTCCACGTGATGATGGATGTCCCAGTCAGCGCACCAAGGAAGAACAAGAGGTTAAAGGCAAACACATGGGACAAGAGAACTAAAATGGCCTTTGCTTGTTGAGGACATGGTTATTTGTATAGGCAACCGCAAAGAGTTTACCAGAAAAGTCCTAGAACTAATATTTCATCCATGCTATAAAAGAAAAAAATAACAAACATCTTCCTTTCCTTTTAAGGGTATTTTCTTCCTCACAAAAACTAAAAAATAAATGGGGGTTGAGGGAAAGCCCAGCTTAAACTGCAAAAGCATTAACTTTTTTCTTCCCTCCCAAAGCTGTCTGCAGTCTTGTAAATTTTTCTTTCTTGCCTAGAAAAATGGGTGGCCACTAAAAAAGCCATCACCTGGTGATCTCATGAAAGAGGTGGTGGGCTTCCTGAGTTTCATTTTAAGAGCTCCCATAGGTACAAACAAAGAGACACGGTGGCACCGTGAGTTAAGCACTGGGCAGAGAGCGGAAAGGTGAGTGGTTTGAACCTACCCACTGCTCCTTGGGGAGAAAGCCGAGGCCAATTGGAAACCTTGTGGGAGCACTCCTCTCTGTGCCGAGGGTCACTCTGCGCCTAAGTAGCTGGGTGGCACTGCATTTATAAGGACACGTGGCACAGGGCCCAAACTCTTCATGCACAATTTTTAAATGCTAACTAAATGCTCATTAAGTATGTGGCCACCCTGGAAATGTGTATTCATTAAGAGAGAGAGAAAAAATTACGCTTCTGGGAAGCCTCCGCTCCTTTGGGGGCAATTGTTTCTTCTCGTTTTTTCCCTCCTCCGTGGGAGGGTTAAAGTCCTCCAAATGTGCAAATTGTTAATGAAGTCATGAAACAATAAAATACTATGCTATTGCTTTCAGCTCGTTCTAAGGTTTATATTTAACACTTGTTTAACTAGCCGACTTGCTTTTGGGGTAGACATCTCTTTGCAAATAGATAGAATGACTGTTCTGGAATACACCTTAGATTTAAATTTTCTTGAGCTTTGATTATTTTTAACCGTATCACACAACATGTGATATGCAGTCCAGTGAGTAAATTGTACTTTGAGAGCCCAGCACAGGGACAAAGCTGTTCCAGATGCAGAGTCTGGATAGTTCACAGCATGGGTCTGACTCTTGCCTTTACTACCGTTGGCTCAGTGGTCTTTGATGTATGGGGGGGGTATACATGTCTCAGTGTCCCACCTGTATAGTGTGGATTTTCTGGAAGGTGAAATGAGTCGATAATGAAAACTAAGTGCTTTTCACTAATTAAGCCCAAGTAATCGTTGAAGTATACTTCACAGTTTACACCAGAGTATGCTCTATCAGGTCGAAATAGCTTTTAATAGTCTCATACAATTTTGAGTTATCATGACCTTTTTCTACAGCTCATTTGAAGAAATTAATCTGTAGGTATAATGATTAGTGTTACTGGGCTACTCAGTAAGCAATACTTTTCAAAGAATAGTACTTCTACTGATCCAATTTGAAAATCCTACACTCCTATATTTATGGATATAATCCCTTTAGGGGATTAGACTTTGTTATGTTAATGAGATGTGTGAACACTATATTTGTAAAGCAATCACCTTTCAGATCTACAAAAGAACAGATTTGGCACAGAGAAGGGAGTGTAAACAGGGTAAGACACACACCCATGAAGAGCATCAAAGGGTCAGTAAAGGACCTTTCCCCCTAAGTTGGCAGAGACAGAAAGCCTTTCCTAGAGCTGGGGCCCGAAGGTGGGACTTCTGGGCTCCTGTACTGTGAAAAAAAGGAATTCATGTTTGTGAAAGTCAGCCACTGTGGCATTTATCTTACAACAGCACTAAGAAACAAAACACCTTTCCACCAAGCTACACACACATCAACCTTAGAGAAAATACATTCTCATTGCTTTACCAGATTGCCGACACCACCACCACCTATCCTCTCTGCTTTAATGCTCTTCTCTGATGAGTTGTTCAAAAGTGTGATATGTGATTTGGGTGAGGAAGACTGCTTGCTACAATTTGGGAAATAGTGTCTAACTTTCATATTTAAATAATCCCTTCTTTGCTACTATGTTATACTACAGCATAGTATAAATGATTATATATATTTCCCCTGAATGACACAACACATAGCTTAATCAGAGACATGGATTATACTGTTGGTTCTGAGTGAGTGTAGTTAGAAAGTGTCATGTGTAATTAAATACATTATTTTTCAATGTCAAGATACTGAAAAGCAAATTTAATAATTCAGGAAATGTCTATTTTGTGGATGATATAAACTAGACTGCCTGCAAACATTCCTAAATGCTTTTGAGATTAATTATGCTTGGCGCTAGCTCCTAAAAAGAGGCATGCAAATAAAATTCCGGGCTTGGATACTTAGGTCACCCAGATGATCTCATCCTCTTCCCAGCTCACTATCTTCTACAGGGATTAGATAAAAATTAAGAAAAAAGATGAAGTTGAAAAAATAAGTAAATATCAACTGTGGAACTTTGAAGGCAAGTATTTCTGGCAATGATAAAATCTTCTAACAAATACTCATTATACTTCACATTATATTATCATTGCTTATTTTAGAAGGGAGGATAAACCAGGCTCCTGTTTTTTCCACTTTGGTCCGAAGTATAAGTTCCCTCACTTCTTAAAAAGGAGAATGTAAGAAATTCTCTGGATTCTTTACTACAAGAGAGATGCGCTGACTGACACATGGTGATGGTAGGTGCAGAACGGAAAGTTCCAGTCCTGTGAGAGCCTCCTGTTGGAGACCATCCCTGTGGCTACTGTGCTCAACTACCTCATGAAGGGTCTCTTTGGCCTTCTCTGGCCCTGATATCACCCGACTTGATGTACTCCTCCAACAGCTGACCCTTTCTGGTGATGGGCTCAAAGCAATTCGGTTGGACAATACTCGGTTGTGAGCCAAGGTATTTTGATTAACTCAATTTAAGAAGGAGCTAGAGCTTTCTTCCAGACCAGTTTTACTGGTAGTGGAACTACTGGTGGCTGGGTCTCCAGCCCATACCAATATGTAGGCCACTACAGTGTCACAGACTGAAGGGGTTGTCCTAGTTGGGTGGCAGTGAGTAAGTTCCAAGTCACTGCAGTCCAGTGCCCATGGAACAAAATGCTGTCTGGTCTTGTGTCAGCCTCACAACTGTAGTGACGTGTGGTCCACCGTTGGAGCCCCAGTGTCAGTTCTGCCATGCAGATGTCCTTCTCTGGGACAGGTCCCTTTGGACACATCCTAGCTTCTCAGGAGTACTCAGGCTGTTCTTCTAACAGAGCTGTAACCTCTGTCCTCCATTTAGAGTCCATATTCCTTGTCAACGCCATAAGGCAATGGCATCAATTCTTTTTTGGTCTTCCTTAGTCACTGCCCAAATTTCTCGTGCATATGAAACCAATGAAGATATCAATTACGTTAGGTGCACCTCAGTCTTCAGAGTGCCATGTTCGCTTTTTAGCATTTTAAAGAGGTCTTTTACAACAGATTTGCCTGATGCATGAGGTTGTTAGATTTCTGGACAGCTGCTTCCATGAACCTTGACTGCGAATCCAAGTAAAACGACGGGGAAGTCCAATCTTTTCTCAGTTTATGATGGTGCCTGATGGGCCAGTGGTGAGGATCTGTTTTTCCTTTTCGTCAAGATATAATCCATCGTGATTTGCCTGATGCATGAGGTTGTTAGATTTCTGGACAGCTGCTTCCATGAACCTTGACTGCGAATCCAAGTAAAACGACGGGGAAGTCCAATCTTTTCTCAGTTTATGATGGTGCCTGATGGGCCAGTGGTGAGGATCTGTTTTTCCTTTTCGTCAAGATATAATCCATCGTGAAGGCATAGTCTGCCATCTTCATCAGTAAATGCTCCAAGTCCTCTTGAATGCTCTTCAGTCTCAGCAAGCAAGCTTGTGTTATCTGTGTATTTCAGGCGGCTGATGTGTTTTCTTCCAGTCCTGATGCCTCGCTCATCCCATAGGCCAGCTTCTTAGATGATATGCTCAACATAGATACTGAGTCAATGTGACGAAAGGATACAATCCATAAATACACCTCCTGAATTTTACGTCATGTGGTATTTCCAGAGACCCAGGGAAGCAAGGCGTAGAATGAGAAGAGAGATCCTCTGGAGTTCCTGAGTACAATATGCAGCAGTAAACAACCCAGAAATGACCTCAGGACTTCTCAACGGGAAAAACAATATCAAGATTTAAGTAAGAATGCACGTAGCTGCTAATCCAAAGATTGAGAATTTAGTTCTTTCCAGATACGTCTCAGAAGAAAGTCCTGGCAAGCTCCTTTTACAAAGTCAGCCATTGAAAATATCCTGGGCTACAGTGACATGGGTCACTATGTCAGCAGTTGATATGACAGCAACTGAAATGGTTTATGTGAACATTAGTGGGGTTTCTGTCATTTGAAGCCTAATGCATACTAATAAACCCCCTCTGTTATCTTTTCCCATTTTAAATGACCTGTTTGATGTGCTGAGTAATTTCCTTAGATGTTTTTTTCCAGTTCACTAATCCTCTTTTCTATTGCATCTAATCAGGTTTTCACCCCATTCTTTATGTTTTTAATTCCAATTTCTAGAAAAATTTCCTAATTCCTTTTCCAAAGCTTTATTTTCCCCACATGGTCAAGTTCTTTCTTGAACGTAGTCATGTGGCGGTCACGTTATCCTGCTAGAGTGGTACAAACGGGCATGTTTCGGATTACTAGCTGTGGGACCCATCCAGAAGTGCCTCAGAAGACCCACCGCCTGACCTACGTCAGAAAGGGCAGTCTCGAAGTCTCCTACCGAGTGCACTTTTCCTCTGCCTGGATAGGATCATCACGAATGAAGCTGACTTGACAGCAACTGACAATGTCTAATTAAGTCAAGTTCTTAAAAAAAATAGATAAATCCTCTTCTGTGTTGTGATAGCTCAGAGTAGGTAATTTATTGTCTTTTATAATTTGGGCTTCTGTATATATTTTTAGCAGCAATTAAACTATCAGTTCAGGAGCTTCCTGCATCAGAGATAGAATACCATTAGGGTATCCTGCAATGCAGATAATCTTAATTTGAATTTCAAACTGTACCTGGATAGTTTTCTTTTCTCACACATTTTCTTTTATTGAGTACAAAAAGTCCCAGGCAGAGACAAGCTTCTGGAACACTCTGTGGACTGGCTGTGGTGTTTCCCTGTTTTTCCTTTCTCTGAGATAGCAGAACTTTTGCGTTTCGGTTGTGTGCAGGGCCTTGAGTACTAAAACTCTGCTTAGGGGAGTTCAGAGTCTTGTCTCTTTTTCCTGGCTGGCCATTAAATAAAGGCCGAGCTTTTTGAACTTGTCTGCACGAGGTATGGAACTTGAAAAGTCCTTTGTCACCATGATCACCTGGCCCCACCTCCTGGGCTGCCCCTGTCTCAGCTCATGTCTTCTGCTCGGATTTTCACTTCTTGTTTTGTTTATGGTAGCTGGCTATTTCTCACTTTTAAAAAACTTGTGAATTTTAGATAATTGTTTATGCATTCAACAGCCTAAACAACGTAATAAATCTCCCGAGGGCTTTCCCTGTCCTCTCCTCTTTCCCCTGTCTCCTTGTCTACTCTCTCCCCCTTCCTCTGCCTACCCTGCAGCTCTTCCCTCCTTTCCCCTCCTTTTCCTGGGTACCATCAAAGTCTGATTTGATATGAAACCTTTTCTTGGCTTTATTTTTTTATGGTAGTGATCTCATCCAGTATTTGGTTCTTTTGTATTTGACTGACTTCAGCATAAGATCCTCTAAGACCATTCATGGCATGAGGTATTTTATTTCATCATTATTCTTTAATGGTGCGTGGTATTCCATTGTGTGTATGTGCCAGAGTTTATGCATTCTTCTACTCATAGGCATTTAAATTGTTTTCATCTTCTTGGTGTTGTGAATAATGCTATGAGGAACATAGACACCTGTTCACGCTATGTTCTTAACTTCTGTAGAGCAGGTACTAACTAGTGCAATTGCTGGCCAATATGGCATTTCTATCCCCAATTGTTTGAGCAAGTGCTATAAGGCTTTCCACAGGGAGTTGCACTGTTTTATAGTCCCTCGAGCAGTGTGTTTTCATTCTTTTTGATAACTCAATGCATTAAAGATTTTTCAATTAAACTGAAAAAGCTCACACGTATAGGTGATTCAAACAAGACTACTTTAATGGCAATATAGTCAGTCCAATGCTTTCCAAAATTAAAATGTACTCATAGTGAAACCTTCTTTGTAAAAACTCTAACTCGCTGAGCTCTGGTGGCACAGTGGTTGTGCGAGGGACTGTGGCCCACAGGGTTGACGGTTCAAATCCAGCAGCAGCTGTCTAGGAGCAAGGTTGGGCTTCCTACTCCCACCAGGGCAGTGATGTCACAAAACAAAATAAAAAGCCTCTAACCATAGGGTCAGACCCTATGACACTTGGACACTTTTATATTGGGAGTACGAGTGGACTTCAATATTCTGCTAAAAAAATATTTAGTAGATAACAGATTGTTTTTTATATCATGAAAAGAAGCACACCACAAGAAAACAAGTAAGGATACTTACCAAGCTGGGCGTGACGCCGACACTCTCCGCTGCTTCAAATGCCAACAGGAGATTCCTTTTCTGGGTTAGAAACACAGAGACTGAAATGACCAACTGCCAAACACTGGGAGCGGAAGGAGTAAAGAACACCAACTGACAAACTCTCATCGATTATCACTGTAAGGTTTAAAGTTTCAAGCCAAATATGCAAACTGTGATTTCAGATATAAAAAAGAATATTAACAGGTCAGAGTTACCATTAATAAGTAAATTACTGCCCGGTTCCCGACACTTAACAACACAGTTTTGATGTTTAGGTTACTTTTCCTTTGTTAGTGTTAGATCACACACAATGTGTTCCCTTAACAGTGGCTGTGAAGGTATAGTGCTACACAAACAGCCTCTCAGAGTAATATGAGGGGCTTTAAAAATGCCATGGGAAATTCCACATCTCTAATTCCATTTTTGTATAAGTCTTTTGAAATGTACCCATGCTATAAAATTAAATATAAAAAATGACTACTCCTTTTTCAAATCTTAGTCTTTTAGGGAACCACTTTGAATTTTTCTCTGATTCTTCTGGCAATTACCTCCATCTCTCTAAATAATTTGCTTAGCTTACTCCCTTGCTTTCTAAAAGTCCTCCTAAAATAAATGAGTACTGCAGTCACTTGTCTTCATTTTTTTTGGGGGGGGGGCATCACTGCCTTTTGTTGTCGTGGGCGCTACCCAGTGCTGCTCCTGAGAGTTGCTGCTAGATTTGAACTACCAAGCCCGTGGGCCGCAGTCCTGCACTCAACCACTTACGCCACTGGGGCTCAGCTATCATCTTCATTAAAGTTATGGAGTAAAGAAAAAAAATTTTTTTTAAATATATATATGTATCTATATATATTTTCTGTATTTTTGGTAAATGTTTACTCAGCAAATTATTTTCCCTTTTGAAAATTTTTACACAAATTATTCGGTGACATTGGCTATGTTTTTTTGCAATATGTCAACATTCTTTTTTACTGTGTTCTGGCTGTCATAGTTCCAGTCTCCTAGTTTCCCTGCCCTTTATTTTCTCATCTTTGCTTTAGAGTGATCTCTGACACTTGGTCTCATGTAGATGATTTTTAAAGGAAGTACTGTACTCTTGGATAATAGTATCTATTTTGTGGATCAATTAATTTTGCTAAACGGTAGTCAACTGGCTCATGATAGACAGAGTACCTTTGCGTGACTGTCTAAGCAGGTTTCAATTAAACAGTAAATCTGGGCTTCTTATGAACTTGATCTCTGCTCCACACTTTTTCTCTCGTTCTATCAAGGCTGTGGCTCTGTTGTGGCTCTGATCAGAAGAGTTAGTGGTGGTATCTCGGTTCTACCTAGTTCTTCTGGTTTCAGGGTAGATTAGGCTGTGGCTTGTGTAAGCTATAGGTTCTATTCATTCTGTGAGACTTTAGTTTTCTTCTTTTCCTTTTGCTCACAATTAATAGAGATGAATAGTCATATTTTAGGTGAATGCTTACAAGCTTTCAAGATCCCAGACTCTGCATTGTGGTGGTAGAAAAACCAGTCCCGTCTGCCACAAATCATGTCTTTTTCGTTGCACACGGTTACACAGTCTTTTCAGAACCTCTACACAGAAAGCATGCGTAGCAGTCTGACCTGGCGGAAGGAAGGAATGAACTCCAAATGCACTATCGCCCTCACACCCTCACATCTGTGGGGCTTTCTGACTTTTTTGTTTTGGGTGCCTGTGTGTGTAAAATATATGCATACATATTTGCATAATACATATAGATATACACACATGCCTGTATCTACCTGCGCACAAATAAGTTTATATGCACATAAATGTGATCATATACTTGCTTTTTCGTTATTGGTGCAAAATTACATATATTATATTCTTTTTTTTTTTTTAAGGCATCACTGCCCTCTGGTAGGAGTGGGAGACCCACCCTTGCTGCTGCGGGATTTGAACCGCCAAGCCAGTCGGCCACAGTCCCGCACTCAACCACTACGCTACCGGGGCTCAGCAGATATTATATTCTTTAGCACAAATACCTTCTCTTGTGAGCTTCTTGTTGCTTCCACTTCCTTTGGTCAAACTGTGCTCATTGCACGCACACTTGGAGCTGCTTCTCCATCACCCAAAGGAAGTCTCCATGCTCTAGACTGATTTCCACCTCCCATTCTGAGCACTCACAAATGATGCCCTCTCTTGGTGGCTTATTCTTGCCTTCTTATAAAAGTGAGATCACAAAATATGTCATATATCTAATTTATATATTTTTGACGAATCAATTATGCACAGCATCTGACACCAATTTATATGAGAAATAATATACTCCCTTACTCTTTCCTCCAGCTTGTCAAAGTTTGCCTTTAAATGGATTAAAAACATGTAATACTTATTTCCATTACTATAGCCATATTTAAACCTCTTGGGTTCTCGTAAGATGATTTGGAGAGCTGAAAACAATAGGCAGCACTCATGCCGTAGTGGACTAAGCTTCTCTGGGTGGCACAAATACTTGAAGCAATCAGCTGCTAACTGAAAGTCTGGAGGTTCGAGTCTACCCAGAGACCCATAAAAGAGAGACTGGATGATGGATGAGAACGTGCACAGGTAGATGGGTGGAGGAATGTAAAAATGGATGGGCAGGTGGGAGAATGGATCGATGGCCTGGCAACCTACTTCCAATATGGTATGTGTCACTGTGCGTGGGACATGATTTTCAGTGGTGTGGTGGTTATGTCAGGATGGGGCCATCCTTCATTTCAAGATTTGATATGGTCATCCTCCACTTAAAAAAACCATTTTATTGGGGACTCCAACAACTCTCATCACAATTCATCCATCCATCCATCCACTGTGTCAAGCACATTTGTAGATTTGTTGCCCTCATCATTCTCAGAACATCTGCTTTCTACTTGAGCTTCAGCTCCTCATGTTTTCCCCTCCCTCCACACACCCCCTCTCCATTATGGGACCTTGATAAGTTATACATTTTTATAATTTTGTCATATCTGACATCATCCGACATCTCCCTTCACCCGCTTTTCTGTTGTCCGTCTCCCAAGGAGGAGGTGACATGTAGATCCTTGCCATTGGTTCCCCCTGTCTTCCCTCCACCTGTCTTGCCTCTCTCACCACTGGTCCTGAGGGGTTCATACATCCTGGATCCCCTGGGCTTCCAGTTCTTATCTGTACCAGTGGACATCCCCTGGTCTAGCCGGATTGGTAAGGTAGAACTGGGGTCATGATAGCGGTGGTGAGAAAGCATTGAAGAACTAGAGGAAAGTTGCATATTTCATCGTTGCTACACTGCACCCTGACTCGCTCATCTCCTGCTTCTGCAAGGGGATGTCCAGCTGCCCACAGAAGGGCTTTGGCGACCATCCTCCATTTTTGCATAATGCCCAATTTCTCTCCATGACCTGGACTTTGGACATTAACTATGTCACTGAGAGAGGGGTGGGTGTATCCTCTGTTGAAAGGCAGTTTGGAACTGACCCTGGCTGCCTTCAGTTTGGTCTAGTTTACCTGCGGGATTGTCTTCTTGGTGCCAATGAGGTCTTTAACCTTCATGTAAGGGTTTCTTAAATTAGCTTTGGTCTGAAGGTTATTGGTATCCAGATTGAGGGCATCATTCAGAAGTCACAACACAAACATTTCTATGGCTTTAATATGCTAAATTGCTTTCTAAAATACTATACAGATTTTCTTTATTTTGCTATTCCGATTTTTAATGCCAGCCAATTTTCTTGTATTCTTAATGTGCACAAACTCTTACAATTTTTAAACCTTCTCTGCGCCAAACACGAGAGGCAAAAGCAGTTTTACAATGTTTGAATCGGCATCTTTTAAAAAAAATTATGAATAAGGCTTAAAGAGACAGCATACCAAATGTTTTATATAGAAATCCCTTAAGACCATGGTATTCTAGTGATTCTATTTGCTTTTTTTAAAGCAGACATTAAAGAAAGAAAAATGAAATGGTGCATGCTGAAAAACTGCCTCAAGATACTTTAAAACAGTAAAACTCTGATGAATAGTGATGGATAGGATAGTGATGGAGTGTTTTTTTGTTCACAAAAATGATTTCTATATATTTTGGCAGAGGTAGCGCATTAATGGCTAAGCACCCCTAGAGGAATTGTTTCGTTAGAACACTGTCACATCTACTTGCAGAAGGCTGGCTGACAATAGAAGTGCTGATGGTGCGCAGAATAGTCTGCTCTATGGCTGGAAGTCTGTGGGAGCCCCACCTGGCCTGCAAAGAGCTTGCTAGGAGCAGCAGAGAGCTACAGGTTTGCACATGGAAGCCAGGATGTGGGGTTATGACCCAGCTACGGTGTCAGCCTCTACCCTGGGTTAAGGATGAGTTGGAGACCCACGCCTGTTCAGTTCCAGAACACTCCCATCAGCTGGCTACTGGGATTCCCACTTAGTGGACTAGATCACCCAAATGGATGGGCGGAGTCATACCAAGGGCCTCCTCCTGTCACATCAAGTTCACTTCAGTCAGCCCACGACCGCGCACCATTCTATTACCAGAATCTGTGTAGGCTAAGTGGAAGACGTTCATGGGATGACAAACCAGTATGCCTATCTTTAATGGGGGGAAAATGTCAAAACTTTCCATTGACTCACATCCTGTGACTGTATCTTTCTTGAATGCCACAGAGGACATTTTAGTTATTTCAGAAATTCCCTATTTCATACAGACCTTGAACTTACTTAGTGTAATCATTTCCACCCAGGTAAATGCAGCTCATGCCTTCTGAAACTCTAGGTTACCAAAAACTAGAGTGTATAATCTTTGAGCTGTGATTTTGAGAGATTGTTATAAACATCACAGTATGTTGCTGGGTGCTCTTTTAAATGTACGTGTGTATCTGAAACCATCCCTGGGTGCTCAGCTAGGGAGGGAGAGGGCGAGACCTAACTAGCAAACCGAGCTCTAGGCTCCAGGACACAAATCTTGTTGATGGGAGGTGTGGAGTTAAATAGATGTTAAAATGAAAAGTTCCAGATGCACCATTCTAGCAGGCTAATTTCCTCAGAGATGGCTAGTCATTCATGATCTGACGCATGTGACCCGAAGAAAACATTATCAATTCCCCAATCAAAATTAAACCCACCGCCAATGAGTCTATTGTGACTCAGAGCAACCCATGGTGAGTTTCTGAGTTTCTGTAACTCTTCCTGACAGGAGAGCGCCTTGTTATTCTTCCTCTGAGACTCGAGGGGCACTGAACCAGAAACCGGCAAATGGCTGTGTGAGTCTGAAGACGGACTAATGGACTAGTATTGGACTTAAGGACTTGAGTTGGACTGGAAGGGGATTTTTTTTCTTGATATAAAATTAACTGCTTGATATAAAGCTCTTTTTTTTTTCTTTCGCATCACTGCCCTGGTGGGAATAGGAAGCCCAGCCTTACTCCTATAGAGCTGCTGCTGGATTTGAACCGTCAACCCTGCGGGTCGCAGTCCCCCACACAACCACTGCGCCACCAGGGGTTGGCTTGCTCTTTCTTTATAAAGCCTTTCCTTACACAGATATGAGTGTCACTGGGCTTATTTCTCTAGTCAACTTAGCCTAAGACACATTGTGAGGATGGCATGGGACCAGGTAGAGTTTTTGTTCTGTTGTGCATTGGGTGCTACGAGTCAGAACTAACTCAACAAGACCCAGCAAGACAACACACCATTACTCAGCTATCCTTATAACATCACATGGAAAGGGCTATGACTGAAAAACAGGAGGTGGAGAAGGAATGGACATCTGGTACCGTTGTTAGATACCAGATAGGCCCATGTCTGGGCACAGCTTCTCGGCTAGACTGCCACCTGGCTCTAAGGCTTCTGGGAGAATCCCTGTCCCAGTCGTCGTTCTACTTTTGGGCAGCTCCTTCGTAGTGATTGTCTTCTACCCGGACAACCAGCACTAGCATCCTCAAGGTTCACTCCTCATCCTCTCTTTCCTCTTCCGTGGGGTCTAGGTGGTCTCCGCTAACCATCTACACTTGTACTATTCACACAGAAAGTAAATATTAAAAATTCAGTTCTTCAGCCACAGTAGCCATATTTCATGTGCTCAATAACCACATCTGATGAGTTCTTATCATACTGAGTAGCAGAGATATAGAACACTTCCGTCATCTCAGGTTTTACTAAGATGGGCTCATCCACGCCCTGAAAATGTCCAAATCTCCACAGAAGAAAGATGTGGTGGTCTGTTTCCACTAAGATTCAAGAACCCCTTACCCCCACCATCACCCCCAAAATGCAGGACCTCAGAAGCCCTAGGGGGCAGGTCTATTCTGTCCTACACCGTCATTATGAATTGGAATCAACTCAACAGGAGTTGATTTGCTTGTTTTGATTTGATTCCTTTTCCTACTCAGAACATGGACTATGAGCTGGGGCCATCTGTGACTCATTCCTCTTCTGATCCCCTTTAACCACCAGGTCCGGCTGATTCTTCCTCCAAAGCCTATTTAAAATCTTTCCATGTGTTCCTCTCTGCATTGCTACCACCCTCGTTCCCGTTAACAGATGGAGCCACGGGACAAAGTGCTTGACCCAACTACTCCTGCAGCAGCCTCCCAACTGGAAGTGCCTCTCTCATTCTTGCTAACCTTTTCCCAGTGATTTTCTTCCTTAGGTCTTTGCAAAATCATGAATGGTTTCACCCACTGGTTAGACTGCTTCAGTGCTATCACACTATGCTTAGAACAAAGTGCCAACTTTTTTCTCTTGCCCTTAGTGGAATCTCTTGAGTGCCTGGCCCCTCTGTCCACTTGACATCATGGTGGGCCTCTATTCCCTTTCTGAGTGCGCTCCAGTCCCCCTGACGCTCTTCTGCTTCCTTGATGTCCTTGCATGGCTCTGCCCACCTCTTCTTCATACAAGGTCAGGTAGACTCTCCTCCCAGTATTCTGGGACGGGCTCATGTTCAACACTTGTCCCTTGGCAGGTGGGATGGGCGGCAATTTTTTTTAGCAGTCTATAATTACATGAACATACAGCCCGGAGGAGAAGGACAACAAATTCCATGCACAGTCATGTGGGGGTTGCACTGGGAACCCGAGTGAACTGGGAGAGTCTGTGGGCAGCCAGCCCTGCAGTTACAAGAGGGTGGGGAAGCCCTGTTTCCTGCGGAAGGTTGTGATTGGCACGTCAGAATAGCTTTGTGGGCCGCAGGGAAGTGAAACCTGTTAGGCTGAGGATGGGGTGGACTCCAGCTGGTCCAGCTGACAACGGAACTGGCTGGTGGGGAGTCTTTCCCATTGGGTAGGGAGCCATCTGGTGACAGCAGGGGAACTCATGGTGAGGCCTCTGGGGATGAGAGGTCAAAGGTGGCCCATGGCATTTTTAGGTGTGACCGTACAGACTCCAATGAGGTGTTTTCTCTCTGGCTGTTACTTTCTGAGTGGCAGTGCAGAAACAACTTGCACTGTAGTTCAGATATCAGCATGAGGATCACCTCCTCAGGAAGACCACCCCCATCTTCCTTAATTAAACTACTGCTGTGTGTTAACTCCCAGCACTAGCTCCCTGGTCTCCTATGCAGAAGGCCTAGGCTCAAGTCCCAGTCAGTTGGCCTCAAGCACCGCCATCACTCATCTGCCACTGGAGACTCACATACTGCTACGGCGCTGACTAGATCTCAGGCGCTTCCAGACTTGGAAGAAAGGCAGTCTACCTTCACAAACCAGCCAGTTAAAACCTAGGGATCACAGAGACCCTGTCCACAACTAGGTATGAGGAGAGTGAAAGAGTGGGCAGTGTGTTTGTTGCATTGTGCGCAGGGTGGCCATTGTGTAAATTAGACTTCCCGTTATCCACCCAAGAACACTTTGCTTCTCTCATTGCTTTTTAAAAAAACAATTAAGCGTATTTATTTAAAATTTTACTTATTATAGGTTTTCTCCCAAGTTCCTTGTGTGCTTATTTCATGAGAACAAAGATTACATGTCTTTATTGTTGACTGCTGTCTTTGTTAGTCTGCATGATGCTTGGCAAGAAATACTTGGTGAGTGAATGAATGCAGAGCTTAGCATAGCATTTTCCACAGTTTACACTCCATATATAAGTTTTTAGGACACTTTATGTCAGGCATTGTTAAAGTATAGTCTATGAGCCAAATCTGACCTACAGCTCTATTTTTGAAAATAAGATTTTATTGGTGTACAACCATTCTTAATTGTTTACATGTTGTCAGTGGCAGAAAATTACTAACCCACAAACCTGAAGCTTGTCAACCTTAACCTTTACTATAGGTGATTATATATGTATTTTTTTTTGGGGGGGGCATCACTGCTCTCCGGTGGTGGGAGTAGGAGGCCCAGCCCCACTGCTGGAATTAAACCTCCGTCCCAGTGGGCCGCAGTCCTGCGCACAACCACTACGCCACCGGGGCTCAGCCCCAATTATATATGTATTTTTAAAAGGCTCTGTGGATCTAAAATATCTTGGAGTCTACAAAGTCACCTAAGTTTCTTTTATGTAGGACTTCTCAAAGTCTTTAATGTGCACTCAAAATATTTAAAAAATGATATTTTATTCATGTACAGATATTTACCTGTGCTACAACTAAATCCATGAATGGGGTGAAATCCACTGTGGGCAAAGTGATAGAAAACTTCTCTTGCATAACCAGGCATCTTGGAAGAGTCCCTCATTAGTCCTCAGAGCTCTAGACTATAGTTGGGGGCGGGGGACACTAAAGTCAAGTGGCATAACATAGTCCACAAAGTTTACAACCCACTTTGGTGAAACGTAACCAGGGTCTTAAAAGTTTACAAGTAGCCATCTAAAGTGCAACGATGGGCCTCTCCGTATCCAGGGGGAAGAAGAGTAATGACAATTACAGACACATGAAAATAATGAGGCCAGTGGAGTAACGGACCATGCAAACATCATCCACAACCCTGAGACCAGAAGAACTAGATGGTGCCCAGCTCCCATTAACAACTGCTCTGAAAGGGATCACTATTACAAAGTCTTGAGTGGATTGGGAGACAGACAGGGATTCAGGCAAGCAGGCTTGCTGTCTTCTAGAGAGACTGGTAGAACTCCTGAATCTATGGCCCTCAGTTACCTGTCGGGTCTGGAACCGGGCTTATTCCACGGGCTCTGGTTTGGGCCAAACACTAGGTAAGTTTATAAGGGGAACAATTGTGAGGTAATAATCAATATTTGAGATAAAAAAAAGGCACACTAGCCAGGGGCGAAGTTCAAAGGGTTGAGAAAGCTTGGAGTAGGGACACATGGGGGAGGGGCAGTGTGATGGTGATGCCAGGCTGATGGGATTGCAGTGAATGAGATGAAGTCACACGTGTAGGGATCACTGAATGTAGAACTGAGGTCAACGACGCAACTAAGAAGCCTTTTAAAAAATGACAGACTCTACAGATTCTCAAGTTTGTTTGCGTTGATTTTTTGGACTAGAACCTGACAAATGTAAGCCAAAGTCTTTCCGAAAGTGAGATTCTATCAGACTGCTGGCATTCTGGTACCACAGTACACTGCATCTTCAAGTTAATAAGGAACGCCTACTGAGATGGAAAACTGAGCAGTGTTTACTAAGAATGAGATTTCTGGGCCTGGTATCAATTAAGGGAACTTCAAAAAGATGAAGGAAAGCAGAATTAACAGACTTTTCCAGGAACTTTTCAAAGTTCGTGCATAGCCTACTGTCTATGTCTGGTCTAGCGGATCCACCCGCATTAGAATTCAGAATCCCCTTGTATTTCCTAGAAGGTCACCAAACGAGACAGAGCAGGGAACTCACTTTCTCCTGGCTCGTCAGCTCCTGGTACGGGATGTGGGCAGGCAGGTAGGTATGGAGGAGAGCGCAAAAGGCCAAACCATCACTCCAGCTGCTGCTGAAGTTGGTGATATCAATGTTCTGTGGAAAGAAAACAGCATTATTCACCAAGTATGCAAAGTAGCAAAATTTAAAAGGGTTGTGTTAAGATAAGGATACCGATCAAGATAAGATACAAGTCAGCTACTCAAATCTGCTAGGAGTACATTTAATTTTAGGAACAGACTAGTCTGACGGTGCCTCTAAGTCTATTCGGAAAATAAAAAGAACCAAGTCACTGCCATCGAGTTGATTTCTGACTCCTCGTGATCTTACAGGAGAGAACAGAACTGTCAAAAGGAACTCAAAAGGATGTGGAGGGCGTGATTGTTGTGGAGAAGCTGGTGGGGACTCCTGGCTCTGCAGTTAACAGTCCAATGGGTAACTCACAATGACACGGAGAGAGAACATCACGCTCAAAACGCTAGGGCATTTTTGTCCTCCCTATGGGAGAATTCTAAACATATTGGTATATCAAACGTTCTGATGCAGCTTATCCTCAAAATAATTTATCTCATAGGCTTATTTACCCAAGAAAGAACCACCACCACCACCACCACCACCACAGTTCACATAGACCACGATCAACTTGAAGCTCTTCAAGGACTGCCTCGATGATCTTGCACTTGCTTCCGTTACTCCACACTTCTCCCCACAACTGGAGAGGCGGAGCAGCAGAAAAGAGAACTCACCATTCCCAGAAAACTACTTGTTAGCGCCCCAAACCACTGATGACTGGAAGGCTTCGCTGGCAAAAAAGTTAGGTGGCGAAGCCCAGCACCTGCTTAGTAAACAGTGGCAGTGAAACTAACACTCAACTTCATAGCACAGCCCATGGAGATGATGATCAAGAGATGGGCGGGCCGGCCTTCAAGGCTACCTGGTAGCTTATTGGACATCCAGTATTGAGGTCGATTCTCAAACCTGCTACCACATCCTTTTCTTCAACTATGCTTATCCAAAAAAGATTTTCTTCTCTTGATTTGCAAAGCGTTTCTTAAGTTTCAAAACCCACTGAGTAATGGCTTAGGTTGCTTTATGCTGTGACTACTGAAATGAATTGTTTGGGAAACAGCCCGTGCGAGGGGCCTTGCCAAGGCCTGGTACGCACTTAGGGCTGAGCAATTATGGCTGTGATGTTGACGAAGAATACTGAATACACTGTGACCTTGCAGAAGCACAAACAAATCAGTCTGAGATGAAAAACCACCAGGAGAACGAGGATGGTAAGACTTGGGCATACTTCCTTCGGACACATCATCGGGAAAGATCATCGTGTTTGGTGGAGCCGCAGGCCAGTGACAAAGAGCGAGATCCTCAATAAGCTGGATTGCAAAACGGCCACCACAAGGGTTTCAGACGTCCTAACCATCAAGAGGAACGCCCATTTCATCGAGTACAGAAGGGAGGGCGCTGGCCATCTCAGTTGACTGCGTGACAACCAAGAACGACGACCCAAAGGAAGCACGAATACCTTCATGGGAGGCTGGCAGATGTGAGGAGATGCTCCTCACACATTCTGTCCTCGGGACTGGGAAGCCAGCAAGGCCAGCAGGGATGACGAGGGGTGGGAAACCCTGGCCTGCTTCTGAAAGAATGGGGCTAACTGGCTCAGCGTCTCCTTTCACTCTGCTACATGCAAAATGAAAACAACAAAAACCAGTCCACTGCTATCATGTCGGTTCTTGCTTATAGAGATCTTTTTTAAAGATCATTTTATTGGGGACTCTAACACCTCTTATAACAATCCATACATCAATTGTATCAAGTATATTTGTACATATGTTGCTTTCATTATTTTCAAAACATTCACTTTCTATTTGAGATTTTGGTATCAGCAACTTTTTTCCCTCTTCCTCCCTCCCAGGACTCTTTGATAAATTATAAATTATTATTATTTTCGTATCCTACACCAACCACTGTCTCCCATCCCCCATGGCTTTTGTTGTCCATCCCCCTTGGGAATGGGGGGTGGGGTGGGTGGTTATTTTAGAACATTGTAGAACATTGCCATCAATTCCCCCTTCCTCCTCTCCTCGATCCTCCCTTACCTCTACTCTCCTCTTTCTGTTCCTGAGGGGTTTATTCGACTCCCATTTCTGTTCCTGAAGGGTTTATCTACCTGGATTCTGTGTGTCCTGAGCTTTTATCTGTACTGGTGTACAGGCTCCAGTCTAGCCCCAAGTGGAAGGCAGGACTGGAATCATGAGACTCTGGGGTAAGGAAGCCTCAAGGAACCAAGAGGCGTATCGTGTGTTTCATCAGTGCTACACTGCCTAGAGATCTTATAGCACAGAACTGATTTGTGAGAGTCTCAAGACTATAAATCTTTTTTTTCTCAATGATTTCATTGGGAGCTCTTACAGCTCTTATAACATTCAATACATCATTTGTATCAAGCATATTTGTACACATGTTGCCATCTTCATTTCCAAATATTTTCTACTTGAGCCCTTGGTATAAGCTCCTCTCTTCTTCCCCCCCTCCTTTATAAATCATTTTATTGGGGGCTCATACAACTCCAATCATGATCCATACATACAGGCCACATTTGCATACTTTTTGCCATCATCACTCTCAAGACGTCCTCCCTCCACTTAGGCCCCCAGTACCAGCTCCCCATATTTCCCCTCCCTCTCCACATTCTCCTCCATGAGCCCTTAATAATTTATAAATTATTATTACTTTTTCATAGCATACACTGTACGATTTGTCCCTTCACTCACTTCCCTGTTGTCCGTATCCCAGAGAGGAGGCTATATGCAGATCCTGCAATTGGTTCCCCCTTTCTAGTCTACCATCCTTCCACCCTCCCGGTATTCCCACTTCCACCACTGGTCCTGAAGGGACATCTGTCCTAAACTCTCCATGTTCCCGACTTCAGCGTGCATCCCCTGGTCTAGACTGTACATCTCGATGGGATCAGGCAGTCGCATCTTTCTCCTGGGGGTGACTGGTGGGTTTGAATAACCCACATTGTGGCGGGCAGCCCAATGCTTAACCCATTGTGACACCAGGGCTGCTTCGTCACCTCTCTGAGTTTAAAAGGAGAAGTCTGATGAGGAACGATGACATGAAGTTAATTGGCAGGGGTGGGGGAGACCGAATGGACTCCTTCTCCAAGGGTGTAAAGACAAGTTTCACAGAATATGCAGAGATGGAAATGCGTGACAAACACAGTCTGATAATGATGTCTCCTGTGAAGTTTCCTTAAATTTTTAGAAAGAAATGGCCTATAATGTTATTTGAGCTTTTTTTGGTTTAGCCACCTTAATGTGGTACTTACAGAGGAGAGAGGTCAAATTCCAGAGGAGGTGGGTCACAGTCTAATAGTTAATACAACCAGCTGCAGAATGGACCAAGAACTGGAGTTTTCAATGTCAGTCCTTTCTATCAAATCTTTTCTCGCTCCTAGCTAGAATCCAGAAATGTCCTGTTAGGTGCCAGAACTTACCAAAAAAGCACAGACTTTCAGGAAGACATCGTCTCTGCAGTCAGCCGGCAGTGGAATTTCCCCAGAGAAGAATAATGGCTGAGTGCACTGTAGAATCATAATACGGACTCTTCATGCTGGCTTTTATGACTCAAGCACAGGCAAGTTTTAAAGGCTCTTGAACATTGTGTTGCATAAAATTCTGATTAAAAGCCTCAGTTGTCAAGCCCAAATGAAGGCTGAGCATGATAGTGAGACAAGAGGAAAGTAAAAGGAAATAGAGGAAAGAACTAAGAGGCAAAGGGCATATATAGAGGTCTAAATACAGGCATGCACATATGTAAATATATTTATATATGATGATGGGGAAATAGCTCTATGTACATATATTTATAGGTTTAATATTAAGGAAGCAGGTGAACATTGGGTCTCTACTCAAGTACTCCCTCAACACATGAACACCTTGTTCTAATAATCCGGCACTCTGAGATGCTCACCTTCCCAACACGATTGCTGAAGACAAAGCAGGTACATAAGCAAATATGATGAAGAAAGCTGATGGTGCCCAGCAGTCAAAAGATAAAGCATCTGGAGTCTTAAAGGCTTGAAGATAAACAACTGGTCATCTAGCGGAGAAGCAACAAGGCCCAGATGGAAGAAGCACATCAGCTTGTGTGATCATGAGGTGCCTACCGCATCAGGCATCAAAGACCCAGAGCAAAAAGGCAGAATGTGAAGGAGGGGGCAAGGATGGCGCAGAGGCCCAAAGCCAATCTGTAAGCAATTGGACATCCCCTTACAGAAGAGTCAAGGGGCGAAGAAGGGCCAGTCATGGTGCAGTATAGAACTGATGAAACATACAACTTTCCTTTTGCTCTTTAATGCTTCCCCCCCCCCCACCTACTTTCCTCACCCCTCACTATCATGATTCTAGCTCTACTTTACAAATCTGGCCAGACCAGAGCATGTACACCAGTACAGGTAAGAGCTAGATACACGGAATGCAGGACAGATAACCTCCTCAGGACCAATACTGAGACTAGCCATACAAGGAGAGTGAAAGGAAGGTGGGGGGAGAGAGAGGGAACCGATCACAATGATCTACCAATAACCCCCTCCCAGGGGGATGGACAACAGACAAGGGGTAAAAGGAGACATCGGACAGTGTAAAACATTAAAAAAAAAGTTATAAATTATCAAGAGTTCATGAAGGAGGGAGGGATGGGGAGGGAGGGGAAAATGAGGAGCTGATACCAAGGTCTCAAGTAGAAAAATGACTTTGAAAACGATGATGGCAACAAGTACACATGTGCTTGACACAATGGATGTATGTACGGATTATGAAGAGTTGTATGAGCCCCCAATAAAATGATAATAAAAGAAAAAAACCTCAGTTGTCAAGGTAGTCACGCCTGGCTGTCTGGTAAGCAGGTTAATTGGATTTGGCTTCCACCAGTCTGTCTGGGTTGAACAGTTACTTGATGAGACCCAGATACCACTTTAGAAGTAGGAAAGGAGACACTCTGGTTTATATTTTTGTGAGCAATTTCTGTGTTGAAGAAGAAAAAAGGACAAGTGGGGTTGGGGTGGGAACATAATCTCAACCAGAGGTTGTAAGGATCAAACCTTGTTGGAAAGAACAACCAGGCAACCATTATAGCTCTTGTCAAAAAGTCAGTTCCCTTCCTCTGGCAGTCACATAATCTATCAACTTGCAAAGGGGGTGGAGTCTAGCCTGTCAATCAGGTTGGAGGGGCAGCAGAGATAAACAGCTCACTGGAGGCCAGACACACTCTCTCCCCAGGAGACATTCCTGTTGACAAGTCACATGGAGCTATGCTGATGGAACTAGAGTCCTGGAGTTGGAGGAGCCACTGGAAGCCCCTGCCAGTGCTGAGATACTCCCTCCACCATTGGATCCAGAAGACTTTCCACACACTGGCCTGTGACTTTTCTGTATTCAGCATCCCTGCATGTGTTCATGAGTCTGTAGAGGAATTTAAACTCTGGTATTGGACATATGAACTTATGTTGGACTTACGGATATGATCTGAACTGGGCTGGGATTTTTCTTAATATGCAATTATTCTTCTATATAAAGATCTTTCTTATCCACACGAGTATGTATAAATTTGTTTCTCTAGTCAGCCTCTCTAGTCAACCCAGACTAACACACTTTCTTTCATCCTTTGCCACACAGCAGTAGCCTGAGACCCCATCTCTAAACTCCTCTCTCCTGGTGCCTGTGACTGGTGGGAAGAGGGGCCAGCATGATGTGGCATCTGTGCATTGGGGCCAGATCAGCACCCCACCAGGGATTCCTCTTTCACACAGACAATGCTGAGGTGGGTGATAGCCTGTCCAAGAAAAAGGCCACACTTTAAATGGAAAGTCGGATCCTCAGTTCAACTCATGGTGATCTCACGTGTCCTTGAGCAGAAGTCCTGGCTGGGATCTTTACAGAAGTGGATCAACAGGCTGCTGTGCTTTTGGAACATTACTGGGTAGACTCGAACTGCCACCCTTTTACTTAGCGGACCCATGCAAACAATTTGTACTGCTCACAGACTTTAATGATCAAAAGGTTGGTGGGGGAAAAATTCATTCTTTTAATTCCATTTTTCCACTAACTTTTTAAAGTCCCCCTTGTATAAAGTTGCAAAACTAGCCAGGTTGGTAAGGGCAGCAGTGTTTGTTGAGTGCTTACACATGGTCACTCTGTGTTTTCTCAGTCAATTCTCCTAACAGCCATTCTAGTTGGTATCTTGTCTGAGCGATAGTGACAGCATGTGGGTCAGAGTAGGACCCTGCTCACATGCACGTACCGTGATCAATTTTGAGAAGCAGATCACCAGCAATGCCTCCTGGGGACAGTGGAACAATTCAGGGGCACATCTCGAAAGCGAATAGCTACATTGATCCTGGATTATGGGCTATAGTTTAAAAAAACAAAGTTTCTAATTGCTGGGAGGTGGGGACTGTGAGTAATGCTTTTTTTTCCCCCTTTGTCCCTGAAAAAGGGACAATAGGCTAAATGAGCTTGGGAACCTATGGTCTCAGACTCCCACCTTTTAGTTAGCAGCTGGAGGCATTGAATGCACAGCCCAGGAGCTCCCTTAATCAGACATGATTAAGTATTGTTATAATCATTTTAAGGTGTTCTGGTGGGATCCTGGTTCTGAGTTGCGCTGCTAACCCAAAGTCAGCAGTTCAAAACCACCAGCTGCTCAAGGTCCAATGCCTCAGGACAGTCTGAAACTCAAAAGCCTCTTGGGGAAGCAAAAGACACATTTCCAACCAGACTCTGTCATGTCTGCGTCAAGCTCACATAAGAAACTCTAGAGCAGTGGTTCTCAACCTTCCTGAAGCCACGGCCCTTTAATACCGTTTCTCATGTTCCCAACCATAAAATTATTTTTGCTGCTACTTCATAGATGTAATTTTGCTAGTTGTGACTCATCATGTAAATATCTGATATGCAGGGTGTATTCTCATTGTTATAAACTGAACATAATTAAAGCATTGTGATTAATCACAAAAACAATATTATTGATGTTTGGGCCAGGGCCAGGGTCTACTGTTCCAGCCTCTCAAGACAGATGATCTGCTGAGCTTCAAAGGACCTGAATTTCAAAGCACCTGCCTTCAGTATTCCCCAGAACTTTTCCCTGGGCAGAACACTGCCTCCTCTTCCTAATATTGTTTCCCAGGGACAAGATGACCTCCCTGGGCAGAATAGCCTCCTCTCTCGAGCACTGTTTCCCAGCAACTGCAGCATTAGG
Source organism: Nesogale talazaci (assembly GCA_004026705.1). Classification (NCBI taxonomy): domain Eukaryota; kingdom Metazoa; phylum Chordata; class Mammalia; order Afrosoricida; family Tenrecidae; genus Nesogale; species Nesogale talazaci. Next base: position 42,115 of record PVJH01004335.1, read on the forward strand.
AACTTTTCTTCCCCTTTACAACATGTCTTCAGCTTGAATGATATATATATCTCCTACTGCTCTAGCCCTAGACATGGCTTCCATATCCCACACTTGTTGGGCTTCAGAACTGTCCGGGAGGTCTTTTCCCCTAATACAGCCACTCCTTGCTTCCCGTCTTCATTTGGGCTCTGCCTTAGCTTACCTCTCAATTATATATTGTGAAATAGTGATTTATAAATACAAATAAATGAAATTTTGTCTTGAATCATGGAGTAGCACGGGTGACTGTCTTTACGTAGGGTACTTGTATGTGGGCGTATCTGTATGTGGGCAGGCCTGCCTGGAGATGGATAGAGAGGCGATGTCTCAGTCCCTAAGACCATTGGAAATATGTGTTTTCTGAGGGTCTTAGGTGACGCCTGTGAAAGAGTCATTTGACCCCCAAAGGGGTCATGACCCCCAGGTTGAAAACTGCTGCTCTAGGTGAAAAGGGAGGGTGTGTCTCATTTTGTTTTGTTCAGGAACTATGGTGGAAATTCCAAATCTTCTTAGATAACCAAACCTGGCATCTAAGTCAGGAAAGGCTGTAACGTTTTGTTTGGTCTCTCTCGTGGGAGAAATACCTCTGTCCTTGGCTTCACACCGGAAAGAATTCACGCTGAAGTCTGGTTTGTGATCTATGTGTCAGAGCTGCTGGGAGGGAGAGCCAGGGAGAAAAATTTCTAGCCTTTCAGCCCCACCGCATCCCCACCCCCATTGGGAGGCATGGTCAACAATACTGTTTGAGCCCATTAGCTGAATTAAGTGCACCTGGTCTAGATGGGCTCCCACCCAGGTTTCCGGGCTTCCTGTCTCAAAGACCTTAATGTGTTCATGCCCTCCAGCCTTAAGCAGCTTCCAACTTCCTGTAATGGGGGAGGGAGGCTTTGGCGCTCCTTAGTTCTGCCTCTAGCTACTGAACACTTTCTACTCTTGTATTTAAGACATCCTATTGTTCTCAAAGCAGAGATGGAGGGCAACTAGCTGGTATTATAATCCTTTTTTGGTAATCTTACACCAGTAGATAAAACTGTAACCCTGTATCTCCAATAGGAACAGTCTCATTTGTACTTCTGTGAATCTCGATGGAAATAGTCTCGGGTTCTATTTGGACAGCAAGAGCGTCAACAGTTGCCAACCTAACATAGCTGGTGTAACAATGGAACATCTGCGTACATTTATGATGCCTTCAATGAGATGACTATCAACCTGCCGACCCCTCAACAAAAGAGTGTGGTTGCTTGGCTGCCGCCATGACTGTGGATGTGGCCTAGTTCCTGTGAAGGGGGGTCCTGATGAGTTTGCTGCTGGGGTGTGCCACACCTTTATCATGCTCAAGCTTTTCCCACATGGATAGATGAGCTGAGTTATGTCTTATCACTTCTATCAGTTTATTTTGGAGAAACCCCATGACTTCCATTACTGCTCGTCTGCAGACTGCTGTAACCTGTGTGGAATCTGGATTCTCATTAGGGGAGCTGAGGAGAAGCAGAGACTGTGTGTCCAGCCTCGTTTGGCTTCGTATGTCGTCATGGCTAATTGAATCAGCCCACCTCCATCCTGAGCTCAGCTGGTGGTCTCTCGGCCTCCTCAGCTCCCATTCTCTAGCATGAGCCCTCAGGTGTGACTCAGAGACCAACCAAAGTACCTCAATTACTGAGGAAAGTACACAGTTAAGAGTTAGCTTTCAGGAAGTGAGGGCAGAGACTAAATTACTTAGAGCAAAGTTAAATTCTTTGCCCAATGAGCAGCCAAATGCTATGCTGGGTGCATAGATTTCAGTTCAAAGACACCTACTCAGATGGCCAAGAGCAAAATCATGGATATTCGGCAGGAAGGCAGTAGTTTAGTGATGTGATAGTTACGTAATCTCATGTCCACTTGGGGATATTAAGAGTGAAGAGATGGAGTCTATCCTGTCAATCAGGTCACAGCCCGGAGATGCTTCCTTATGGGTGGGGCCTTCTCACGAGCATTCTGGGAACTTCCCCTCTTTCTCCTGGGGGCAGATCATACACTCTCTCTGTTTCACTTCCCTACTGAGGAGACACACTCAAGTGAGTAGGAGGAACCACGAGGAGACCGACACCAGTGCTGAGGTGCTTCCACTGCCACTGGATCCAGAAGACATTTCACCAGTGATCTTCCTGCACTGGACATCATTTTGAGTAGTTACATGAGTCTGAAGAGGAATTTATGGACCCGTATTGGACTTCTGGGCTATTAGAGGACTTGTGGACTTGATCTGACTGGGCTGGGATGTTTTCTTAATATACAATTACTCTTTGATATAAAGCTCAAGGTAATGAATAGCTGAGCTCATTCTAGACAACCCAGCATCCAAGTTGAGTACTAATTCTAGATCCTATGCACACAGCATCAGTACACAGGCAAGGAGATGCCAAAAATTCAAGTTGGATTCAGAAGAAAACATGGAAAGAGAAATATTATTACTGACATTCATATACATCTGAGCTGAAATCAAAGAATACCAGAAAGATGTTTACTTGTAGTTTATTGACCATGTAGATGCATTCAAATGTGAGGATCGTAACAAGTTTGGATAACATTGAGAAGAATAGGAATTCCAGAACACATTTCATGTGTCCATGTAGAACTTGTATACTGGATCTACAATCAATGCTCAAGGAAACAGCAGTCAAGCAATCAAATACACATTGCATTAGACAAATCTGCTGCACAAGACCTTTTTGAAGCACTGGAAATCAAGGCTGTTATTTTGAGGATTAAGGTGTGCCTGAACCAAGCCATAGAATTTTCATTTGCTCTATTTATACATGTAAAAGTTGGGCATTGAGCCCCTCCCCTCAGAAGAATTTACTTTAGAGAACAACACTGAAGCTTGGGGGAGAGGGACTATCTGACCAGAGCACATGGACGAAAATGAAGGGGGAGGAAGAGAGAGTGGAGTGCATCCTGACCCACTAAGCTTTGAAGACGATATCCCCACTCACAGCAACCAATGCACAGAGAGGACCATAGGTCCAACTCCACTCTAAGACATGACATCCCTCACTGACCCATAACACAGTGTCAGAATTGAACCCAGTCTGACCTTACCACACAGAGGAAAACACTAAGAGTATGCAGCAGAACAGCAAGGGAAGCAGAGAATGGAGGTCCCCAGCAAGTATCAAGGATAGACTTTGGGGTCAGGTCATGGAACCCCATCAGACTCAATCGGAGGTCACTCCCAGAGGTCAACAAACAGACCTTGAACTATTTACAGTTTTTTCTTCTTTATTATTTATATATATATTTTCTGGACATTGTTTTTTTCTTGTAGTCATCGGTTTGTTTTGTTGCTTCATTTTGCTATGTCTTGTTTTGTTTGCATATTATTATCTCTGTAGGTCTATCTAGATAAGATAGGCTGGATGATCAATCTGGAGGAGAAAACCACTGACCAATGGTTCCAGGGGGGACATGGGAGATAGGGAGGTGGGGGAAAAGAGGTGGTGTTGACCAACCCAGGGATAAGGGAACAACAAGTGATCCAAAATCAGTGGCAAGGAGTATGAGAGGCCTGGTAGTGATTGATCAAGGGTAATGTAATTGAGAGAAATTACTGAAACCCAAATGAAGGTTGAACATGATAGTGGGACAAGAATAAAGTAAAAGGAAATAGAGGAAAGAAATAGGAGGCAAAGGGCATTTATAAAGGTCTAAATATAGGCATGTACACAGGTAAATATACTTATGTATGATAATGGAGAAATATGCATATACTTATAGGTTTATTATTAAGGCAGCAGATGGACATTTGGCTTCCACTCAAGTACTTCCTAAATGCAAGAACATGCTGCTCTATTAAATTGGCATTCCATGATGCTCACCTTTCCAACACAATCACTGAAGACAATTGTGTGCCTATGCAAAAAGTGGTGAAGAAAGCTGATGATGCCTGGCTGTCAAAAGATAATAGCATCTGGGGTCTTAAAGGCTTGAAGGAAAACAAGCAGCCATCTAGCTTAGAAGCAGCAAAGCCCACGTGAAAGAAGCACACCAGCATGTGTGACCACAAGTTGTTGAAGGAATCAGGTATCCGGCACTAAAGAACTAAAAATCGTATTATTGTAAATGAGGGGGACTATAGGTTGGGGACCCAAAGCCCATCTGTAGGTAACGGACTGTAGGTAACCCCCTTACAGAGGGGTTGCAGGGAGGAGAAGAATCAATTAGGGTGCAATGTAACAATCATGAAGCATACAACTTTTCAACAATTTTCAACAACTTTTCAACAATTCTTCAATGCTTCCACCTCCCCACTATCATGATCTCACTTTTACCTCACAAGTTCGGCTAGACGAGAGGATGAACACTGTACAGGTAGGAACCAGAAACAGGGATTCCAGGACAGATGATCCCTTCAGGACCAATGGTAAGAGTGGCAATACCGGTTGGGTGGAGAAAGGTGGGTAGAAAGGCAGAACGGATTATAAGGATCAACATATAACCTCTTCCCTAGGGTATGGACAATGGGGAAGTGGGTGAAGGGAGACATCGGACAGTGTAAGATATAACAAATTAATAGTAATTTACAAATCATCAGGGATTCGTGGGGGGGGGGGATGAGGAGCTGATGCCAAGGGCTTAAATAGAAAGCAAATGTTTTGAGAATGATGAGGGCAACAGCTGTACCAATGTGCTTCACACAATGGACATATGTATGGATTGTGATAAGAGTTCTATGAGCCCCAATAAAATGATTAAAAAACTAGGTGGGCATTGAATAAAGAAGACTGAAGAAGAAATGATGAATTTGAATTGTGCTGGAGAAGAATACTGAAAGTACCATGCATGAACTGCTAAAAGGGCAAACCAATCTGCCTTGGAAGAATCATGACCAGAGTGCTCCTTAGCGGCATGGATGACGAGACTTGGTCTTACATACTTTAGACATGTTAGAAAGACATCATGTTTGGCAAAGTTGAGGGACAGTGTAAAAGAGGAAGGTCTTCAAGAAGATGGATTGATATTGTGGCTGTCATGATGGGCTCGGGTAAAGGAACAAGCGTGGGGCTGGCAAAGAACTGGGTGGCGTTTTGTTCTGTGGTGCATACGGTCAATATGGGTTGGAGCCAACACAACAGCACCTAACGACAGTAACATTCCTTGCCCAACTTTCACAGGTATATAAAGGAACCATGACTTGGGTCAGGCACACCTGAGTTTTCAAAGTGACCTCTTGGCTCTTCGGCACGTTAAAGAGGTCATGATGTGCAGCAGATCTGCCTAATGCATAACGCCTTTCAACTTCATAGTGTTGCTCATGGATCCTAGTAAAGTGAAGTCCCTGACACATTCTATCTTTTCTCTATTTATCATGATGCTATTTATTGGGCCAGTTGTGGGGATTATTTCCTCCCTTTATATTGAGTAATAATCCATCCTGAAAGCTGGAGTCTATCTTTAAGATAAATGCTTTAAGTTTTCTTGGCTTTTAGCAAGGACAGTTGTGTCATCTGCATATTGTTCATTGTTAACAGGCCTTCCTCCAATTCTGGCCTCATGCTATTTTTCATATTGTCCAGTCTCTCAGAGTATTTGCTTACATACAGTATCCCCCTATTCAGTTCAAATGAGGGCCACTTGGTCAATGGAGAGCTTCTACAGGTTCTTTCAGTGAATCTGGAACTTCTTTCTTCAGTACCATTGGTTCTTTCTCATACGCTACCCCCTGAAATGATTGTTAGCTCTTTTTGGCATAGTGACTCTGAATAAGGAAGGCCAAAGAAGAACAAATACATTTGAATTATGGTGTTGGTAAAAAATGTTGAAAGTACCATGGATTACTGGAAGAACAACCAAATCTGTCTTGGAGAAAGTACAGCCAGAATGTTCCTTCGAAGCAAGGAACACTTGTCTCATGTACTTTCGTTAACAAGAGAGACCGGTCCCAGGAAAAAGACAATCTTGCTTGGAAAAGTAAAGGGGCAGTGAAAGAGAGGAAGACCTGCAATGAGATGGAATGACTGCAGCAGGGGACGCAAACACACCAATTGCAAGGACAGCACAGGACTGGGCAGGGTTTCCTTCTATTGTACACAGGGTTTCTACAAGCTGGCACTGACTCCACAGCACCCAACAACATCGTCATTCACCGTGGGAAAATCCCTGGAGCTGCAAACACCTCAATTAAGGAGAATATAAAGAAGTAAGCCAAAGAAGATCACAACACAGCTTACAGAACTGAATATGAAGGGGTTTGTTCTGAATGTGAACATTTTATGACTTACTGGAGGCAAAGGGAACAGAAACAACTATAAAACTTGATTATTGGGCTGAGCCCCGGTGGCGTAGTGGTTGTGCATGGGACTGCGGCCCACTGGGATGGAGGTTCAATTCCAGCAGTGGGGCTGGGCCTCCTACTCCCACCACCGGAGAGCAGTGATGCAAAAAAAAAAAAAAAAAAAAAAGATTATTTTTTCCAAGGGAAATGGTAATTGCTCAGTGAAATTAACTTTCTAATGTACATATATTTTATGAAATATATTTTGAGTAGAATCCACAATTTTGTAAGGTAAGAAAATCTCACATATAAAGCTGATGACATTCCAAGCACTGGCAAAATAAACCATGTTTCTAGGAGAGCTTCCGTATTCTGTAAGATATGTATATTTTTCCCCCTCCGTGCAGCAAAAGTGATGTGAGGAACAGGAATTCCCTGGCTAGGATATATGAATCTGGAAACCTAATTTTGGCAAATCCTCAATTGCAGATGAAGTTGCAGAAGGGTGAGTGTACAGACAGTTCCTTACGTGATGACGGGGGGACAGGAGCAGTAAAGCAAATCCGAACAACCACAACATTTGCTTCTAAAAGATTCATGTCATTTGCCTTTTGTTGCCTGGAAACTCTGACGTGTGGCCAAAGCATTAATCACTGATGAGTGGAGCTGCAGATGGTGAACTGAAATGGGTCCTGTGCTGGGTGGTTTGACCTTATGCCCATCTCTCCTTTTTCTTCTCTGCGGATTTTGAAGTTCCTCCATGAAACAATTATAATGGATTGACTGTGTGTTCTGAACAAAAACATTGACAAGGACCAAAAAAGAAAAAGGAGATGAGGAGCTGCGGGCTGTTCATCCCAGCAGGAACCAGCTCAGGCACATCCCACTCCTGGGATCCCTCTGGAGTTTTTCTTAATAGGACTTTATTGCCACAGCTGTGGAGTTGGACGGAGGTCTCTATTTTTGGAAAGAGGAGTGGGTGGAAAAGGAACAATTTATAGCTTACAGAGGATAAAATCTCACTCCTCACAAAGGTTCCACATTCGGAGTCTAGGGAGGACTCAAATTTATACCGAACATGTAGGGACTCTTTAAGACGTATGGACCCATCGCCACCCAGTCAATCCTGACCCTACAAGGGCAGACCCTGGGTGGCACCATTGAGCGGGTTCTCGACAGGGCAGAGTAGAACTGCTCCATTGGGTTTCTGAGCCTTTAACAACCTTATCACTCTCAAAGTACAAGCCATTACACTTACCGTATATACGTGTATACGCCGAGTTTCTCAGCACATTTAAAATGCAGTTTTTGTGGTAAAATTAGGTGCCTTAATTTCAGCCACTAATTTTTGGGATAATCTCATACAGTTTACCAGATAGCTAGACCGCTTCACTTGACTTCTTTTCAATCGACTGCAAAAGTGAACATCATCTCTGTGCCAATGGAAACCAATCTTTTGTCCCTTAAGGAAATAATTTTTGAGTTTCCTTGGAATTCATTTCCTCTTCTGATCCTATTCACATATTAGATTTACTCATTTATTTCTTTATTAAAGATTTTAAAGAAAGGTTCATTATTCCCCCTAATTACATCTGGAAGTAACCAGTTTTAAGATTTAAACATTTGTTGCCCTACTCAATCTAGTCAAGTATTTAATTTTCACACTCTAAACATGAGCCACAAAGCGCCCATTCATGTAGCCCTTCTTTGTGTTATCCTGCTGGGAATATGGAAGGTAGGTAAGAAAGGGTGTGAAGGACAGCCTTCATTACCACAGCTGCAAATATACTATGGTAAATTACAAAGTATGGATACAGAATCATAGGAATCTTTCTTAAACAAAAATATTAAAATTTGAAGCCATTTTTTCCCCAACATACTTTTCGTCGAGGTTTATACACCTTTGGAGAAAGAATCCTTGGCTCTTCAACTTACACTACGTCAAAATAACTGTCTGAGCATTATCCAGGGACTCAAATGTTGCTCCTTTTCAATGTTCTTTGAATTTTTAGAAACAAAAAGCAGTATGAGGGGCTGGAAGGTGGACGGGACAAGGTTTCCCAGCGAAATTCTTAGAAGACAAATATGCTAACCTCAAAGAATGAGCAGGTGCATTGTCTTGATGAAACAATTTTTCCTTGGTACAACTTTCCTGGCCTTTTTTTCATTAATGCAGTTTTCCGTTTTCTCAAAACTTCATGTTAAACAAACTCTCTTCCTCATCCTGTGTCCTTGGAGAAAATCTGTCAAGATGATTTCTTTGGAATTCCTCCAAGCTAGTTGCCTTAACCTTTAAAACTGACCTCCCTGTCTTGACTTGAACTGGCCCCGCACATTCCCTGGGAAGCCACGTTTTGATTGGATCTTTTCTGAAGGCACCGTGACCAAGCTAAGACAAGGGCATTACCCAGAGAAGTTGCCTGAAGCCATCCATGGACCACAGAGACACGTTTAAACATGTTTTGTTTGGAACAAACCCATGAACTGAAATCCCAGCATCAATATTTTTTTTTACTTTGTATTTCCAATCAGGCTGAATTTCATTATTATTTGTCAACACTTTCTCGACTGTTCTCATTTACTTTTTTCTAGATGATTTTTTAACTAGGCTCAAAGGCCAACAAAAATCTTATTCAGATTTCAATTGGAATTGTACTACATTTAGATATTCATTTGGAGTTATTGATACTTAAATGATAGTAATTCTGCTTGTCCTTTCTTCCTTAGTTAGTTAGATAGAAACGGAAAGGATCTGTTAGAAGGGATCGCACAAGAGGATATGTCTCTGAGCATGAGAGCTTTCTAATGACCAAGGGACTGTGCTATCCTGGAGATGTTTAGGCAGACACTACACAACCTCACTCTGCAGATAGGAGCAAAAAGAGACTCACATGGGAAGAGTGGGTGGGAGGGATATCTTTTTCACTTCCTCTTTTTTCCACTTAAACACCCCAGAGTCCCCACCCACCCGGTTCCCTCCCTGTGCTGTGCCCTGCTGCTTGGTGCCTCCTGAGCTAGTTTGGTGGGTCCACACCCAGATCTGCAGGCATCCCCACCCCAGGCGACCCAGCAGAACCCAGTAGTTCCACAGCAGGACTCGCCTGGTACAGGTCAACGTCGTCATGACCCGCTCCCACGGAGTTGGTTCCGACTCCCAGGGACCCTGGAGGAGAGTGGGAGTGCTCCGTGGAGTTTCTGCGGCAAAAGTCTGGCAGAAGCAGACAGCCTCACCTTAGAGATGGGGTTGAACCCTCTTCATGTGGTGAGCAGCCCAACACGTCACCCACTGCACCCCCAAGGCTCTTTATGCTGTCACTCCACCATCACAGAGTTAATTCCCACTCATAGTGACCCTATCTAGAGTTCCCGAGGCAGTAGACCTTGTTTTGTTTTCAATCATTCTATTGGGGCTCATACAACTCTTATCACAATCCATATATACATCGTGTCAAGCACATGTGTTGCCATCATCATTCTCAAAACATTTGCTTTCTACTTGAGCCCTTGGTATCAGCTCCTCATTTTCCTCTACCTTCCCGTTCGCCCTCCTTCATGAACCCTGGGTAATTTATAAATTATTATTATTTTTGTCATCTCTTACACTTCCGATGTCTCCCTTCAACCACTTCTCCACTGTCTGCCCCATACGGAGGGGGGTATATGTAGATCCTTGTAATTGGTTCCCCATTTCTACCCACCTTCCTTCCACCCTCATGGTATCGATACTCTTGCGACAGGTCCTGAAGGGATCATCTGTCCTGGATTTCCTGTGCAGATAGAACTGAAAACACAAGGGATCCAGGACAGATGATCTCTTTAGGACCCGTCGTGAGAGAGGTTGTAAATCTGTACAGAAACAAACAACCTCATTTCTCTCCTGTGGAGTGGCTAGTGGGTTTGAACTGCTGATTTTATGGTTCCCAGTCTAACAATCAACCCACTGGACCACCAGGGCTCCTATTGCTTCCTTTTCTCTTGGGCCCAGGCTTTGCTCTCTGATCTCTGTTCCATGGGTTTCTGGAGAAAGAATCTTCTCCTGATTTCCTATGTTACCTTTATGAACCAAACGCTTCAATTCTCATGGCTCTTGTATCTATAACTCAACCCGATACATGTTTACTGAGCACTGAGGGAGTACGCCAACACAGCCCCTGGTGGCTCACCATGTGTGCTGCAGAAGCAGCTATGTCGCCGGGTGGCTACCAGAGAATCAAATGCAACAGCAGAGTCGGGAAGGGCTCGAGAAGCTGTGAGTCTAATAAGCAACGAAGCATGATGCCTCAGAGGCCGAGTCAGAGAGAGAAAAACTTCATGCCATTCTGAAAACACAGGAGGCAAAAGCGTCCCCTACTTCCTCCCTCTGAGCTGACAATCAGATTGAATGCAGTTTTAGGAAGACAAATATAAATTATCTGGGGGGGTGGGGGGGGGGAGAGAGAGAGAGAAAGAGAAAGAGAGAGAAAGCCTCCCAAAACAACAACAACAACAACAACAACAACAAGAAACCCCAAACACATCGTAACCAGCCCTGGGTCCCGGCTCTCCCTGAGTCACAAACCTAGCTGTTGCACTCTGAGTTTAGGCAAATGACTCAGCTCTCCTGGCCTCTCGTTTCCTACCTCCTCAATGACGTGGTTGGAAGGTTGCAGTGGCTGTGAGATGACGTGCTATGAAATCTGTTCTCTCAACAACCCTTCTGCAGACGCTTCTCCAGCGCTCAGTCTGAAAACAGAAAGTTAAGTGACCCCGCACGGCTTTCCTTTAACTCCTCCACATACATGCCAGGAGCCCGAGTCGTGCACTGGGTTATGTCCTGGGCTGCTAACCATGACATCAGCAGTTCAAAATTACCAGCAGCCACCAGGCGCTCTGCAGGAGAAAGACCAGGGTTTCACCCCCGGAAAGAGTTACGGCCTTGGAAGCACACAGGGGCAATTCCATTCTACCCCTGGGGTTGCGATGCGCTGGAACTGACTAGAGGGCAGCGTGCGTGTTTTTTGGTTTGGCACATGTGCGGGCCTACACTAACCTAGAGCACGTGGTCACACGTGGCTCTTTAAGCGAATTAAAACAAAACACCATTTAAAATTCCGTTCCCTAATCACATTAGCTCACATTTCAAGTGCTCAATGGGTAGATGTCATTTTGGCTCCTGTATTGCACAGCACAACTCTAAAATATCCCCTCAAGAATACTTCATTAGCTCAGTAAGTTCTGTAGGAGTCAGACAGTGCTGCTCCACACATATACGGATGTTTCAAAAGTTCTTGGGAAGAAGGAATTCAGAATTTTCTCATGAACTTTGTGAGGTTGCCTTGTATGAACGCATTTCCTCCCTTTTTATGTACATAACTATGTTATGCATATTATCCTGGAAATTGAATTTCCTCCGTTTGCCAAGAGACGGAGAGAGGCCTTTTGACGAGGTGCAGAAACATTTTTAGCACGATTCAGAGATGGCTGCAGCACAACCAACAACCCAACAAACCCATTGCCGTCCATTCCAACCCAAGGCAGCCCTACAGGCCAGGGCAGAACTGCTTCACAGTTTTTGAGGCTGTAATTTTTTAAAAAATAGAAAAGTTCTCTCCTACTCCCACCGCCAGAGAGCAGTGATGCCCCCCCCCCAAAAATAGAAAAGTTTTATTGACATATAATTCACATGTCATATAATTCAATGGTTTAATCATAGTAAAAAAAATCGAGCAATAATCAACATCATCAATTTTAGAACCCTTTTTTCTTTCTTTCTTGTATTCATATGCATTCCCTATTTCTCACCACTCCCCCTCGAAGAAACTGCTGATCCAGTTACGGTCTTTATAGAATTACCTGCTCTACATTTCATCTACAGAAAACAACAACAACCAATAACTCTACAATAATAACACAAGAGGAAATATTCAATAGAAAAGAGCAGAAAGTGTTAAAGACTACACTGTAACAAAATTTAATGGGTCAAAAGGGAGAACAAGAGATAAGATGTTAAATTTGAACCAAACTATACCTGCATTGACCGACTTTCCAAGGCACTTTGTCTGATACCATGTTTGTTCGCATCTCAGGTCAATGGTCAGAAGGGATTCACCAGAGACCTAATCCATGTGGGAACCGTGAAAATGAATTTTGAACCTTCACTTTCAATCACAGCCTTCTACAAATTGGGTGCTCAGAATTTAAGCTCCACAAAGTTCCCATCTCCAGTCTTGAATTTTATGATTTACAGTCCTTGGATTACACAGGCTGGTGTGCCTCTTCTGTGCATACTTGGCTGACACCTCATTTAGAACCTGCTTGTTTTAAGTTTTTAATAACCTACACATGGTTCTTTCTCATAAAGGCTATACATCTTTACAGAAGCAGATGCCACATTTTTTTTTCTCCAAGCCACTTAACTACTGCAACACTAGGGTTTCTCCTGACTCTGTCATTTGCTTGTATGACTGGGAAACTATGTTTTATGCCAAGGTTTTTGAACATTTCTCATCAAACTGTATTCAAGATTAAATGCACAGATAACATGTACACCATTTAGAACATTGTATTCTATGATAAATATCCTGTAAGTGCTAGTGGTAACTTGCATATCCATTACACACTTTATTGTTCTTTAATAGCTTTATGAGGGATTACAAAAAGCTGTTTTTTAATTCTGTTTCCACACTCGATCTTAGCCAAAAGGCCAAGAAATGATCTTTTAATTCCATTTCCACGAACTTTTTGAAGCCTTCTTGTATTTGCGCTCATCACAGGGCTATATTTAACAGTCTGTCTTGATTGTTTTGTCTCTTGTTATTATAAACCCTTCCGATAATTATCCTTACATGAAATCTCTGCAGACATGTGGAATGAATTTTGATGGACTCTGCCAGCTTGTTCTACCAAGGTTCTTCTACTTTCCTCTCCTTCCTGGCCCCAGTAACAGAGGGCTATTTTCCTAACCTGTAAAGTTGAAAAGAACAATAGGATTTTGTCCAAAGAACGATGCTCTCATGCTCCCAATAGAATATTTTTAGTGCGGGAAACTTATTTTTTGTCAAGAGAAACAGAACTTCTATATTTTTGGATGTGCTTACTCAGAAAATATGTAATAACTAAGGAATTTTGTTCCAAGACCAAGTTTAATTTACATTTATATAATTTAGGACCACAATCCTCTACCCATTGTGAACTCCTCCTCCCTGCCTCACCCCCAACACAAGATTCGACTTTTGAAACCACATGTTTCTTGTGGCTTAACTGCTTCCCTTTCCTAGATAAACATTTCATGACTATGAGAATGGAAAAAATTCTCAATGTGGATTCACTTGGGGCTGTTATTATCTAAACAGACTTACATACTGTCCTGAGGGATGGAAAGGAAATGGCAGCAAATATCAAGGCTTTCTTTTTCGTAATGATGGTGAGATAATGGCTTTTGGTGTTTCATAGTGTAATAATTCACTACCAGTTGTTAGCATATTTCATCTAAAGAGGTCCTTGGTCCATGACAAATGGACCCCAGGGAGTCCAGAGGAGAAAGGCACTTTAAATAAAGCTCAGATCTCACTAGGAGGGAACATTCTCATATTTTGTTTTGAAAATCTTGTTTTCAACTTCCTGAGGCCGGGAGGGTGTCTAACATGTCTGGGTGTACGAAAGCACGCAGAACCTGGCAAAGTGTTGATACGGACGCTCCCTTCGATGGTCCAGTGAAGCCAAAAGATGAAGTAAACTTGTGACGAGAGCCTTTGAATGGGAGCTCAGGACAGTCTCTAAAGGGCGACACCATTGGAACCAGTCGTCTTTAAGCTGACTCTGACAGAGGGTGACCCCGTCCAAATAGAACCGTGCTCTGCAGAGGTCTCAATGGTATGCTATCAGAACACAATGGAAAAGTCAGAGTTGGATGTGAGACAGTGTCTTGAACAGAAAAATAAGACAAGATTATCTATCATCCACGGTGCTGGCCTACATTGTTTTAGAGTTTATGAATGCAATAAGGCAAGAAGAGTACAAGTGGGGTAAGCCCTGAAAAAAGGAAACACAATCATCGTGATTGGCAATAGTTGACTCGGTATCGGGAAAGTCAACAAGTCTAACAAAATAATGGAAACTGTTAAGATGTTGTTGTTCGTTCAGACTCCTGGTGACCCTTTGTGCAACAGAAGAAAATGCTGCCGGAGCCTGCGCCATCCTCCCCTTCATTGCTATGCATAAGACCATGACTGTAGCCACTGCTGCCCATCCGTCCCCCTGAGGGCCTGCCCTTCTGCTTTACCAAACCCAGTGTCTTCTTACGTGACGGGTCTCTCCTGATGACATATCCAGAGTTCTTCAGACAGTCTTGATTCCAAGGCGAGTCCTCGCTTCCCAGGAGCATTCTGGCTGTACTTTGTCCAAGAGAGATGTTTTCCACCTACTGGCAGTCTGTGGTACTTCTGATAATCTTCACCAGCACCACAATTCAAATGCTTCGAGTCCTTTTTGGTCTTCCAACTTACACCTGCACACGAGGCCACTGGAAACACTATGGCTTGGATCAGGAGCACCCTAGCTCTCACAGTGACATCCTTGCCCTTCATCACTTTTTTTTTTTAAGGCATCACTGCCCTCAGGTGGTGGGAGTAGGAGGCCCAGCCTTTGCTCCTGTGAGCTGGAATTGAACCTCCATCCCAGTGGGCCGCAGTCCTGCGCACCACTACACCACTGGGGCTCAGCCCACCCTTCATCACTTTAAAGAGGCTGTGTGCAGTAAATTTATTCAATGTAATATGTCCTCTGATTTTTTTAAGTTGCTAACTTCTATGGAAATTGGTCGAGAATCCTAGCTAAGGTGAAATCCTTGACTAATTTAATCCTTTAGCTGTGTCTCGTGATGTTACTTATCGGCCAGGTACGAGGAGTTTGGTTTTCTTTGCACTGAGTTGTTAACCACACTGAAGGCTGCAGCCTGTGATCTTCACCAGTAAGTTCTTCAAGCTCCTCCTGACTTTCAGCAAGCAAGGTTGTATCACCCTTCTATGGCTGGCTGTTAATAAGCCTTCCTCTCACCCTGATGCCACAATCTTCTTTGTGTAATTCAGCTTCGCAGATGATTTGCTCAGCAAACGGATTCAGTGTAGTGAGACGATGCAACCCCGAGGCACCTCTTTCCTGATTTAAGCCATGCAGTATCAATATTAAGAAACAGACATTGTAATGATACCAATAACATACATTTATGGAGCAGTGGTGTACTGTAAAGTAAGTCTTGAGCTAACTGCAAGGTTAGTGGTTCAACCCCCAGCCCCACCCCAACCGCGTCGCGGAAGGAGGAAGATGAGGCCTTATACTCTCGCCTTTAATGCTTTACAGCCCTTGAAATCTTAAAAAGAGGGGGGGGTTGCTACTGAGTTGAAATCGACATTTTGCATTTTGTTTTATAAGTTAAAACATACATAGGGTCATTTCCTCAATTTCTGCACTCCAGTAATCTGGGGCAGGGGACCCCCCTAAAAGATCAGTGGAAGAGAACAAAATGTCCAGAAACAATAAATTCTTGTTCTCATCTGGAACTATCAAGTAGTTAAAGAATGATTGTTAAGTAAACGATGTTAAAACAAATGGCCTTCCATTCAGAAGAAACGTATTATAGCTTTACCTAGTAAAATAAGCAATACATTTTAAGAGGGGAGAGAAAATACTGAATGTTTAAGAAAAAGAATACTTATAACCTCTATGATAGGTAATTAATATATATAAGCACATAAAGAATTCTATGTAAAAATGGTAGCTAGGCTATGTATTTACTTTCATTTCTTCTTGAAGCCTCTCTAAAACCACAAAGAAGAGACTGCTTTTTTACCCCAAAGAAATTAACCACAAGTTACAAGAACGGAAATAGAATGTTGGCAGGTTAACAGAATTTTGAAAAGCAGATGGGCAAGAAATAACTAACATAGCACCCAACCCAAACCAAACCGCTGGCCTGGAACTGACTCCAACTCAGTGAGGACTCACAGGTTTCCAGGGCTATATACTGTGATGGAACAGACAGCCTCACCTTGACAAAGGGGCCGCAGGTGGGTTTGAATTGCCGGCCGTGCTCTTAGCAGGCCACGTCTAACCCACAGTTGTCACCAGCATCCCTCAACTAACACAACAGACGTAAATTAAAATGATATCCCAGCAGTGGCGGAAGGTAAAACATCAACAAGCTTTGCAGTGTGAATTCCCCCAAAGGCTCAGGAAATGGGTGGCACAACAACCAGTGGGAGCTTGAATGAAGATGGTTAAAACCAAGAGGACTGGAGTGGAATTCTGCTCAGAAAGCATTCTGTGGAGCCTAACTTCCCGACATGATTGCTGAAAACAAAATGGGTGCATAAGCAAATGTGGGGAAGAAAGCCGATGGTGCCCAGATCTTAAAAGATACAGCATCTGGGGTTTTACAGGCTTGAAGTTAAATAAGTAGCACTCCAGCAAGGAGGCAACAAAGCCCACATGGAAGAAACACACCAGCCTGTGTGATCTGAGGTGTTGACGAGACCGGGTATTAGGCATCAGAAAATCCAAAATAATCATATTGATCTGAACAAGGTGGGTTGGAGTGCAGAGCCAAAGCTGAGCTGTAGACAACTGGACCTCTCCTCATAGAAGGATCACAAGGAAGAGACAAGTCAGTGAGGGTGTAAGATAGCATCAACAAATAAAATTCCTTAATTCCAAAATTCCTTTAATGCTTCCTCCTCACCACTATCATGACTTCAGTTCTACCTTACAAATCTGGCTAGACCGGAGCATGTGCACTGGGACAGATAGAGGCCTCAACACACAGAATCCAAGACAGGTAAATTCCCAATAATGGGAGTAGTGGTATCACCAGGGTAGGGGGAAGGTGAGGGGGGGGGGGTGGAAGGGAACCAGTCACAATGATCAGTGTATAACCCCAAGGAGGATGAATAACAGAAATGTGGGTGAAGGGATACAGTGGATGGTATGATATGAAAATAATAACTTATAATTTATCAAGGGTTCATGAGGGTGGGAGGGTGGAGAAGGAAGGGAAAAAAGAGGAGCTGATACCAAGGACTCAAGTAGAAAAAAATGCTTTGAAAATTATGATAGCAACATATGCACAAATGTGCTTGAAGTATGGATTGCTATAAGAGCTGTAAAATGATTTTTTAAAAGTGATTTAAAAAAGAAGAGGAAAAAAAGTAGAAAATTTCCCTATAACTATAAAAAGTGAAGAGAATACCTTAAAAATTTCTGGGTCATCAGGCTTCCCTAGTGAATTCTACCAAACATTTAAATAAGAGAGAATACCATTCTTGCTCAAACCTCTGTGATCAATAACAGGTGAGGCTACTTTCCTTCACTATCGCTACTCAGCATAATAGTCAAAGTTTTAGTCAAGGCACTCACTAGACTTTCAAATTTGAGCGGAAGGCCCAAGCTTCTTCTTTTTTAAATCATTCTATCGGGGACTTATACCACTCTTATCACGATCCATGCATATATCCATCGGGTCAAGTACATTTGTACATTTGTTGCCACCATAATTTTCTACTTAAGCCCTTGAGAAGCTATCAGCTTCTCATCTTCCTCCTCCCCCAAGCTCCCTCCCTCCCTCACCCTTGATAATTTATGAATTATTATTTTTTCATGTCTTACACTGATCAATGCCTCCTTTTACCCATTTTCTGTTGTCCACCCCCCTGTAAGGGGCTTATATGTAGATCACTGTGATTAGTTCTCCCTTTCTTCCCCCACCTTTCCCTTACCCTCTTGGTATGGCAATATTGATCCTGAGAGGTGTATCTGTTCTGGTTTCCCTGTGTTGCCAGCTCTTATCTGTACCAGTGTACATGCTCTCTGGTCAAGCTGGATTTGTA
Source organism: Nesogale talazaci (assembly GCA_004026705.1). Lineage (NCBI taxonomy): Eukaryota > Metazoa > Chordata > Mammalia > Afrosoricida > Tenrecidae > Nesogale > Nesogale talazaci. The sequence goes on from PVJH01004335.1 coordinate 60,247, forward strand.
AGGCAGAATTGGGGTCATGATAGTGGGGAGGAGGAAACATTAAAGAACTAAAGGAAAGTTGATGTTTCATGGTGCTATACTGCACCCTGACTGGCTCGTCTCCTCCCTGTGACCCTTTTGTAAGGGGATGTCCATTTGCCTACAGATGGACTTTGGGTCTCCACTCCACACACCCCTTCATTCATAAAGATATGATTTTGTGTTCTGGAACTTTGATGCCTGATACCTGATCCTATCAATACCTCACGATCACACAGGCTGGTGTGCGTTTTCCATGTGAGCTTTGTTGCTTCTGAGCTGGATGACTACTTGTTTATTTTCAAGCCTTTAAAACTTCAGATGCCTATCTTTTGATAGCCAGGCACCGTCAATTTTCTTCACCACATTTACTTGTGCATCCATCTGTCTTCAGCAATTGTGTCGGAAAGGTGAGCATCATGGAATGCCAGGTTAATAGAACAAAGTGTTCTTGCATTAGGGGAGTATTAAGTAGAGGCCTAATGTCTATCTGCTACTGTAATACTAAATCTATGAATATATGTACATAGGTCTATTTCCCCATCGTCATAATAAATACATTTAGAAGCAGCAGCTCTCCAGGAGCAAGGCTGGATTTCCTACTCCCACCAGGGCAGTGATGAAAAAAAACCAGATCATATATGTACATATATGTACATGCCTTTATTTAGACCTCTATAAATGCACCTTGCCTCCTAGTTCTTCCCTCTACTTCCTTTTACTTTTCTCTTGCCCCACTATCATGTTCAGCCTTCATTTGGGTTTCAGTAATTCCTCTTAGTTACATTGCTCTTGATCAAGCCCTACCAGGCCCCCTATACCTCCTCGCCATCAATGTTAGTTCACTTGTTGTTCCCGTGTCCCTGGGCTTGTTAACACTCACTTCCTCCCCCTCCCCCCGAAATCTTCTTATAAGCAGAAAGTTACTAGAGTAACAAATGAATTCAGCAGCATTACTGAGTAAAAGATCAAAACACAAAATGCAATTCTCTATGCCTATACATCAACAAAGGCCATTCTGAAAAGAAAACAAACAAACAAAAACCCCAACACAATTTAGAACATAATTAATTTTGTAAAACCTGTCTGGTTCCTGAGGTCTGTTTCTAAGTAGTTGTTTGGTGATGATCTGGATAACATTTTCTTAAATGATTAAAAAAAAAAGGGGGGGGGAGAAAGAGGAGCTTTTTCTTTTCTTTCTTTTTTTTTTTAAGAGGAGCTTATACCAAGGGCTCAAGTGGAAAATGTTTGGAAATGAATGTGGCAATATGTGTGCAAGTGTGCTTGATACAGATGATGGACTGAATGTTATAATAGCTGTAAGAGCCCCCAATAAAATTGTTAACAGAAATATTTTCTTAAATGCCTGGACCAATAAGAGCAAACCACAGCACCACTCCTACTCATGTTTCAGACCGGCTTGTGCTGGGGCACTCTCCACGCTCTGCCTCAGCCTCTGCTGTCTGTGGAGACAAGCCTGAGAGCTTGGGGTCTTCTCAGGTTCCCCCTGAGCTGCACGCGTCTGGACTCGGGAATAAGGCACGCGCCTACCTCCGCCTTTTCCTTCCCAGACTTTTTGGTTTGTGTTTTATTTGCTGCCACTATTATGGCCTACCCCAAGTGACAGTGGCTAATAGTTTTGCCTTTAAATACTTGCTACACACACCATGCAGGAAGCCAATGGTGACCTGGGAAGCTTCCATGAAGGCAGGGGAAAAAAAAAGGCGCGCTATTTGGCCAGTCTTCCAGGGAGCCAGCTGACAAGCAGAATGCCATGAGAACGAGGTCTGCACCGCTCCCTCTGATAGTGTCACACACTGACTGCCCTCGTCAAGCCTGCCTCCGTGGTGGGGACGCGGAGGGCAGTAACTGGGTAAGTGAAAGTGCCACAGAGCTCTACTACTGAGACACTGTGTGTGTGTGTGTGTGTGTGTGTGTGTGTGTGTTTTCTTTACTCAACATTCCCCTAGAGGCTGTAAGTTTTTAAATTTAGAATCCGGAATTCCAGAAAAAGTTGGTTCTGGGAGTTTTTACCAACTTATTTGCTGCTTTTGTAAAAGGACAGAGCTTTGGATTTCCCTAGTTCACCATTTTCATTATCTCCTCGTGGTTTTCTTTCTAAGAGTGGGTGGCATGACAGTACTGTAGGTTGCCTTCATCAACCAAAAGCAGCATATGGTTTAAAATCAGGATTGTATCTTTTCACCTTTCACCATTTGCATTCAGTCTGTAGGCTGAGCACATAATCTGATAAGCTGGTCTCTATGAAGGTGCAGGCTCACGCTGGAGGAAGTTTCAGTAACAACCTTCAATATGAGGACACACAACCTAGCTTGCTGATTAGTGAAGGGAACTTGAAGCACTTACCGATTAAGATCAAAGATCTTCAGTTTTCAGCATGGATTATACCTCAACATGAAAGAAATGAAAATTTTCACAATTGATGAATAAGCAACATAATAATGAATGGAGGGCAGATTGAAGCCATCAAGGATTTCATTTTCATTGGATGCACAATCAACACCTCTGGAAACAGAAGTCAAGAAAGCAAGCGACATATTGCATTGGGCAACATGTTACAAAAGTGTTAACAAGCAAAGAATTCACATTGAGAACGAAGGCCTGCCTGACTCAAACCACAGTATCTTTAACCAGCGTTTGCAGCCAAAAGATAAACAATAAATTGGAAGAGCATAGAACTGATGTCTTTGAATTTTGATGTTGGTAAAGACTATGGAATACACCCGCCTGTGTGATCATGAGGTGTTGTCAGGATCAGGTACCAGGCATGAGAAGACTCAAAATAAACAATCGTATGAAGGTGGGGGGGGGGGCATTGGAGAAGAGACCCACAACTCATCTGTAGATAATTCGGCATACCCTCACAGAAAGGTCATAAGAAAGGGGCAAGTCAGCCAGGGTGCAGTGTAACACAGACAAAAAACATGAAATTCCTTTATTTCTTTAATGCTTCCCCCCATCCAATCTCACTATCCTGATCCCTGTAATACCTTACTGATCTGGCTAGACCAGAGCATGTACATTGATACAGATAAGAACTCTTGACATTCTGAGTCTAGGACAGATAAACCCCCAGTTTATTCCCTGGGAGTAGCAATACTATGAAGGAAGGCGGGATGTGGGGGAAGAAGGGCAGAAAGGGGAACTGATCACAGTGATCAATGTATAACTGTCCCCCTCACCCACAACCACCAGGGGGACAAACAACAGAAATGTGGGTCAAGGTTGACAGTGGATAATGTAAATATGATAATAATAATGATTTATAATTTATCAAGGGATCACATAGGTAGGAGGATGGAGGAGGGGGAGAAAGAGCTGATACCAAGGGCTCAAGTAGAAAGAAAATGTTTTGAAAATGATGATGGCAACCTATGTACAAATGTGCTTAATAAGGATGTACGGATTGTTATAAGAACTGTAAGAGCTTTGGGCAGGGGAGAGACCAAACCCAAGGCTGTACATGTCACTCCAACAAAAAGAAGGGGAAAGTGTGGGATAAGGAAGAGGGAGATGATGGCACTGGGGGAGTAAGGCACTAATCCACCCAGGGGGAGGGTATCATTCATGTCTCCATAAAAATGAGACTGTGAGTGCAGACCCCACCATGGTGCGCCAACCTTTGGGGGCCACGTAACCACATGGAACAACTCATGAACGGAGAGGTCTAAAGGACTGGCCCCAAGTAGAGCCAAAGCAACACCCCCCCCACCCGCACCCCAAGAAATATGTACTACAGAAGACAACAATAATTCTACAGGTTGGGGAGAGGGGCCAGTTTGCCACATCCATCTGTACAGGAACAAACCAAGAAAGAAAAAGCGAGAGTAAGGAACTAGATCCCATACGGGCGCACCCTATCTTGTGGATGATGTCCCCGTGCAGAGGCACTAAGGCACAGAGAGGAACTGCTCTCTGTAGGGCCGACAACAGCTCAAAACATGGTGTCTCCTCAATGGAGCACACCGCGACAGAGGACAAAACTGGGGACACAGGGTGGGGAGCATGTCTGGTGTGACCACGCCACAGCGGGGCGAATCAAGAGGAGAATGTAACAGACCAGGAACAGGAGCAAAGCCAAGCCACAAAACCCCTGAGGAGCCCCCAAAATAGACTAAGAGGGGCAGTTCCTGGAAGCCCCCCAGGGCCAGTGGAGATGATATAGTCATAAAGATGAGCAGATAGGCCTAGAATTATGTATGCTTTTTAGGGCTTTTTTTTCGGCTAGTTTTTTCTCTCTTTTTATTCAGTATTTTTGTTTTGTGTCTGTTATTGTTGCTTTGCCTACCAATATAAGATAGGCATGAGAAGTAAGCCCAAGGAGAAAGCAATGGGACTGATGGTTAGAGAGGGACCTGGGGCGAGGAGGGGGTGGGGGAAAGGAGCAGTAAGCAAACAATGCTATAGACTGGGGGACAACTAGGGAATTAAAAGCAATGATGAGGAGGATGCAGAGATTCTGGTGATGTTGGAGTAACAGCAATCTGGCTGAGAGGAATTACTAAGAGGCAGAAGAAGGGTGAGCGAAATGGTGGGAAAGATGAAAGTTAAGAGGAAACAGGAAAGATCTAGGAAGCAAAGCTATGGATACAGGTATAAACATAGGTGTACACTTATGTAAACACGTTAATTCATAAAAATAGAGGTATTGGCTTAGGTACATATACTTATATGGCAATACACTGAGGAAGTGGACGGACTTTGGACCTCTGCTCAAGCCCTCCTGTAATCTAAGAATACTTTGTTATAACAATGTAGCATTCTGTGCTGCTCACCCTCCCAACAGGATCGCTGAAGACATAATGGGTGCATAAGCAAATGTGGTGAAGAAAGCTGAGGGTGCTTGGCTAACAAAAGATACAGCTTCTATGGTGGGCTTGAAGCTAAACAAGTGGCCATTTAGCAGAGAAGCACACCAAGCAACAAGCCCACATCTGCCTGTGGTGTCAATGGAATCAAGTAGCAGGCACCACTTTAAACAAACAAACTATATTGTTGAGGGACCAGAGCAGAGACCCCAAACCCATCTGTAGACAATAGGGCACCCCCTTATGGAAGGGATGAGTCAACCAGGGTAGAGAATAGCACTGAATAAGTGTAGACTATTCTTCTGGTTCTTTGAGGCTTCTTCACCCTCCACCATCATGACTCCCAACCTGCCTTTCAGTTTTGGCTGGTCAGAGCATGTACACTGGTACAGATAAAAGCTCCCAACACATGGAATCCAGGTCAGATAAACCCCTCCAGAGTTGAATTGGGAGTAACAATACCAGGTGGGTGGGGAGAAGGTGGGGGAAGGAGGGGAGAAAGTGGGACCCGATTGCAATGATTGACACATAATTCCGCCCCCCACCCCCGCCCACACACTGGGCGAATGAACAACAGAAATATGGGTGACGAGAGATAACGGTCGGTGTAAGACATGAATCCAAAAATATGTAATTAGGAGGAGAAGAGGGAGGGAAAAAAGAGGAGCTGATACCCAGGACCTCAAGAAAGTAAACGTTTAGAAAATGATGATGGCAACATATGCTTGAAACAAATGATGTATGGAATGTTATAAGAGCAATTAAGATACAAAATTTTTTTTTAAAAGAACAGTTAAGAGAGCCCAATATGATTTTTTTAAATGAAGAACTTTGAGCCCCAACAAAATAAAAAAATAAAATGAAATGAAATTGTGATTTTTGTAAATTAAAAAAAAAAAGGACTTTGAAATATAGCATAGGACGCTAGAAGAAAGAACATATTTATCTTGGAAGAAATACAGCTAGAATGTTTCTTAGCAGGGATGGCAAGCTTTTATCTTGTCTACTTTGGACATGTTCTGAGGAGAGGTCTGTCTCTGGAGAAGAATAGCATGTTTGTTAAGTTCAAGGTCAGTGAAAGAGAGGCGAACCCTTCATGATACGGACGGACACTGTAGCCACAACCCTAGCAATGACTGGGGGAAGGGCCGAGTCTCAGGCAGCGTTTCCTGTAGTTGCATGAAGGGTTGCAAGCCTCAGAACCCGCTGACCAGCATCAAACAACCACAGTAAGAACTCTTAAGCACAAGAATCCATTTGAAATAAAGGCGACTCATTTGTTAAAATATTCATATTTGACACATTCTTCAGATAGCTAAATGAATGTTGCTTGTTCCTGAGAACAAGCTGGAAAATATGACATTTCTTGCTTATTATTTAATCCTTTCAGGGAGTCCTGGTGCCATAGTTGGCTATGCATTGAGCTGCCAGTCACAAAGTTCATAGTGTGACACCACCGTCCGCTCTGCAGGAAAAAACTTTCCACTCCTGAAAAGACTGACCATTTTGGAACCCGTGGGAGTGCTTGCCCCATCCTTGAGGGTCACGGTGGAGCGCAATTGAGTCCGTGGCAGCGGGTTTGTTCTTAAGTATGCATTTAAAATTTTTTTGTTTAATCTTCCGTCACTCCAGTGGGTTTCTTCACTTTCTGAGCAAATGTGGATGTGCCAAAGGCTCCCTGGAACAATCCTAGATTTGATCATTCACAAGGGGGATGCATAGATCTCAGGATAGGGTCATACTAATGGTGATTAATAAATTTTATTATTATCATTATTTTGATTAAATATTTTTATTGGGGGCTCTCACATCTCTTTTCACAATCCATACATTCATGCCAACATCATTTTCAAAGCATTCTCTTCCCACTTGAGCCCCTGATATCAGTTCCCCATTTCTTCCCACTCACCCACCCTCATCAACTCTTGATAAGTTATAGATTATTATTTCCAACGGTGACACACAAATTTATTACTGTAAAAGGGCACAATACACAGTCAGAACGGAAGAGTCAGACAAGGCAAGTCTGGTTAATTCCTCCAGCAATGAGATGTGACAACTGTGACTGCCACGGAAGCTCACTGGAGACTCGGTGCCTTGGTGTGCTTCGGGAGCGCTGGTCACCAAAGCAGCTTCTGTAAGGAGCGTACCCAGCCTCCAGACTGCTGAAAACATGTAGGCATTGGGCACACACCACATGTTTACATTGCTTAGGTACAGTCACCCTACCTGCGGATAAAAGGAATCCTCCAGAAATCCAAAGTCCCTGATGGCAGCCAAGGGCCAACCTTGTGAACCGTTTTATTTCATGAACAGTTTTATTTTGTGAACAGCTTTATTATTTTTTTTTTAACATAGTTGTCTTTGGCTTGATGTGTGAACTCTTCTGTTTTGTGCACTGGCAAAATATGGCTGTCACTAGCACCTGAGTTTTGTATCATAATGTATTAGTTCTCTTCGTTCTATTTTTGAAATTTCTGTGCAAGAAACTGTTGGGCAGTTTGGATGTGATGCCTTTCCTTGGGGTTTGAGGGGCATTGTAGTAAGGGATGAACCCCTCCTACGTACTGTACAAATAATCCAACAGGTGTTCTGTAGACCTCACTCTTTAATGTTTTCACTAAGAAAATACTTTTTATTACTCAAGGTTATGTTTACCTGGACAGACGGTGAAAGGAAACGCCAAAGAAGGCTGGCTCATGAAATAAAATCAACTGGAAATAAAAACAACCAAGAGTAGCCTGCATGTCTATCATGACTTGGGAAATAAAGTCTTTCATTGCGATTTTTCAAACAAATCCTACTGCAGTTTACAGACAAATTAGCATGCCCTTTAAAATGCTTTTGCAAACTACTCTGTTTCAAAGCAGATGCAAATGCAGAGGCATTGGGTAAAAAGAGCCTTGTCAGAGTACTTTAAAGTAGAAGTCAATGTTGCATTTATTTTCTATTGGGAATCAGGAAAAGAATTGGTCGCATGACAAGAAATAAGGAGTCTGTATTCTTTGAAGTGTGGTGTGGCCCACAAGAGACTTGCCTCCAAAGAAAACAAGTGCAGCCCCCAAATAGCTGGTCTCACAGGGGACTTGCTGTCGGATGAGCCAAGTCACTCAGTGCTGTCTGTGGGAATGCAGGCACAGGAAAACAGAACTTCCCTGCCATTAAATCTTCCTCCCAGTTCAAAACAAAATTTGCTCTGGACAACTCAAAGAGTGCTCCCCCAACCCCTCTAAAAGGGGACAATACGGTGCTAGCTAATGGTTCTAAGAAAATATAGTCTATGTTTATGGCTTATTGATAGCACAGGTGTTCCTGACTGTTTGAACTTTTGCAATACAAACCCAGAAACTGAATATATTCAGGTAAATTTTCAGATACATCTTATTATCTGAATGTTTGCCTCTTGCTATCTGAAACTTATGAACCAAGTATGATTTGAATAGCAAAAGATAGTCATATATCTTTTTTTCCATATATCTTTTTTATCTACGATGAGGGCTAGTGAACTTCTGTAAAGGACTAGAGAGCAAATAAGGTCAGTTCAACAGGTCATACAGCTATATACCACTAGTGCAACCACTCAACAAAGAGTACAGAAACAATGGCTATCTTCTAATAAAACTTTAGTTACAAAAACACAAGTGGACTGGCATTAACCCCCGAGCCAGTTTACTACCCCCAGATCTGAGGGGAAATGTAAATTAGCTTAGCAGTCTCACACCTATATCATGAGTACAAGCATACCTGGTCTTGCTTTCTTGTCCCCACACCTTCTCCCCTACCAACGCTTGTCAAACTATTTGTAACATGGGTTCTGGACTCCGACTGCCTCAGCTCCAATTTGTCTCCACTAAAAGGTAAGTAACTTTATGAAGTCATTGAGGACCTGGGTTCTTTTTGTCAATCTTCCCAGACCTAACCCTGGAATATAGCTTTCATCTTCAGGTCATAAGGTGACTGCTGCTCATCCAAGTATCATGGTGACTTCCAAGTACAAAGAAGAAAAGGTCCAGAGTCCAGGGGACACTATCTTTCAAAGAACCCATGAGCCACATGCATTGTATACTGCCTGTATATCACTGGCCATAACTAGGTCATACAGCTACTTATAGTTGTAAGAGTGTCCAGGGCAGGGAAGCTTTTAAATTGGGCAGTGAACTAGCCTAAGAAATTGTGGCTAACGTTGTGCAAACTTCTTAACTATAACCAAATACCTTGAGTGCTTAGGCCTAGTCTCAGCTGACATCAAGGTCAGACGGCATAGTCTACATAGCCAGTGTTCTGCATTCTACCTTAGTGAGTGTCACTGGGGTCTTATAAGTTTGTGAGCAGCCAGCTAAGATCTCTTTCTGTCTGGAACAAAAACATGTGAAGAAAACTAAAGACTTAAGGAAACAATTAGCTCTTGAAACCAGAAGACCTAGATGGTACCCAGCCAACTGCTCTGAAAGGGATCACAAAAGGACATCTTCAATAGAGAAGGAGAAAAATGTGGAACAAAACTCAAAATCATAAAAAAAGACCCCAGTGATGCCTCCCCAAAAGGCCCCCGCAAAAGAAACAAACAAAAGACCCAAGCTTACTGGTTTGACAGAGACTGGCTAAAGGCTATCACTCTTAGACTGGCACTGATGTCACCCTTGTGGTTCAATTTTCAGCTGAACAATATGCAGGATTAAAAGGTGAATATGAAAAAAAAATTTAATAAAAAAGGTGAACATATATGCCTACATACAAACTCACTTGCATGTATATTTCTGATAGTTTTTGCTGTTGTTTCAAAATAATATATGCCACAGCAATTACCAACAAATCCTTTTTCCTTGTATACATTTTAGTACTGCTGTTTACCTTTGTGAAGCTGTACATACTTCATCCTCATTCAGTGTAATCTTTCCATCATCAAGAATAGCAAGCACTATATAGAGACTGAACTCCTCCTCCACCCTTCCTTGGTAATCACTAATGAATGTTAGCTTTTGCATTTTTACTTGTTCATGTCATTCCATAACAATGAAAAGCACAGATGCACACGTATACATACACACATGCATACATATAGGAACCCTGGTGGTATCGTAGCTTTGTGTGGGGCTGTGAGTCACATGGATGGCAGTTCAAAACGAGCACCAGCTTCTTGGGAAAAAGACTGGGATTTCTTCTCATGTGAACAGTTATAGTCTCAGAAACCCATAGGGGGCTGGTCTGAGTCAGCATTCATTTGATGGCAGTGAGCTTACACACACACACACACACGTGTATGGTGATTGGCTTACTACGATCAACCTAATATCATTCAACTTCATCCATGTTTTAAGAAGTTTTTGCATGCATGCTTTTTTTTTGGGGGGGGGGGGCAGTATCACTGCCCCTGGTGGTCATGGGTCCTGAGAGCCGCCACTGGATTTGAACCACCAAGCCCGCAGTGCAGCTCCGCACTCAACCACTTATGCCACTGGGGCTCAGCTCCGCAGACATGCTTTTTAAATGTTATAGTTTGACTAGTTTTGTAACTTACACAGCAGTATCCTACAGGAAGCACTTACTGAGGGAGACTGGAGACTCCATATGGAGTCCACCTCAACATCAAGAAAACAAAATTCTCACAGCTGTATGAACTGTTTCAAGATAAATGGTAAAAAATATTGAAGCTATGATGAGTCTTATTGGATCAACAATCAAGGCCAATGGAAGTAGTAGTCAGAAAGATAAAAGGACAAATTGCATTGGGCAAATCTGCTGCAAAAGTCCTCTTTATATCTTTTTGTTTTGTTTTGTTTTTGTTTTTTGGGCATCACTTCCCTCTGGTGGTGGGAGTAGGAGGCCAAGCCTTTGCTCCTGTGTAGCCACTGTTGGAATGGAACCTCCATCCCAGTGGGCCACAGTCCCGTGCACCACCACTACGCCACTGGGGCTCAGCCCCTCTTTATATCTTAAAGAGCAAAGATGTCCCGTTGATGATGAGGGTGTGCTTGACCTAACCCTGTGGTATTTTCAATCACCTCATACGAAGTCAAAAGCTGGACATGGAAAAAACACCAAGGAATTGATGCGATTGAATACGATATTGATGGTGAATACTGGGTAGACTATGGTCGGCCAGAAGAACAGACACATTTGTTTGGGAGTAAGCATGTCACAGTGCTCATTAGAAGGGAAAGGAGGTCTCACTTACTTTGGGCGTGTTAACCGCAGAGACCAACCCCTGGAGAAGAGCATTAGGTTTGGTAAAGTCAAGCGAGGGTCAACAAAGAAGAAATCCTTCCTGGCACTCTTTGACACAGTGGCTGCAGCAAGGGATGCACACAGAGCGAGGACAGCATAGAACTAACGTTTTGTTCTACTTGGCATCGGGTAGCTATGGGTCAAAGCTGACTTCCTCGGACCTCACAATGACAACAACATCCTGCTTTTCATCTCCCAGGTGAAGCCCTGCTAACGAACTGCATTTCTTTTCCTTTCTTAACACCAGCTGTATTGAGACAGAAGTGTATTCTTTCAACGGGTGTAATTTTGTGGTATTCTCAAGCCTGGATGACCATCTAAAATCAATTGCATTCGAGTTGATTCCGATTCACTGCTGCTCCATGAATATCAGAGCGACCCTTCACAGGGAGCCTCGGTTCCGGGTTGGGCTACTAGCCACATGGTCCGCAGTTTGATAGCACTAGCAGCTTCATGGGAGAATGACTGGGTTTTCGACACCTGTCAACAGTGACAGATCCGGAAACCCACGGGGAGTCCTGCTGAGTCCGCATAACTTGATGGTGGTGAGGTTGTTTTTTTTTAATGTTTTGAAAGTAGATCCCCAGGCCTTTGCTCTAAGGCAGTTTTGGATGGGTGTGAATGTCTAGGCCTTCTGTTAGCATTTGAATGTGTTCACTGTTTCTACTACCTCCCAGTCACTATTAAATCTTCTTGTTTAATCCTCTCCCTTCCTTCCTTCCTTCCTTCCTTCCTTCCTTCCTTTCTTTCTTCATGACCGGTTCCAATCTTTGGCCAACCCCCTTCATGGAGTCCACACCTGCTTCCTGGTGCTAAGCAGCACAGCATCATCCGTACAGTGCATGTCTACTTAAATGAAATGAGAATGCAGAGTGTACTGGGAAGGAAACGAGCCAGGGCAATCCACAGTACTGATCTAGGTGCTTGTCTCAGGTCAGGACTAGAAGTACTTTCATGGTGTTTCCCTAGACCTGCCTTGATCAGAACTATTGGGGACAACTTACCGGATTTTTTGGCCTCAGCTGAATGCTTTATCACTCCTAATCTGATTTTTTACTATTGCTGTCCAACCGCCTTAGCCAGGCCTCCACCACGGTGTGTCACTGTACTGACCACCTCAGAAAGAAACCCTGACAAAACTCTTGCCCTTTGATTCAGTATGGATAACAGAATCATAGAGATGGGCTGCTGGGAGGAAATCATCTTGTTGACAAGCTTCCTTACTAAATTATCTTGCAAAAAAATAAGATAAGAGGCAGAGGATATTAATATGCCAGTGACTATAGCAGCAATGTGAAGAAAAACAGGAGACAGGAAAAGAAAACATCTCATTTGAGTTTAGGCCTGTGAAGACTGTTACTCATCACAAACCACAGTTACTCTCTTCCAACCTTCCCGAGGAGCTGGGAGCTCCCTGAGACGGTCAACTGTGGCCCGCACTTTGCTGTTCTTTAAGCTCTTGGGCACGAAGACTTCAACCATGAAACATACGATGGCCACAAAGCTTGTAAAGCAGGCTGTAGGGAATGGACTTCATTTACTCAAATAGAGGGCATGTTAAATGGAATGGAATGCTCACTCAGGTGGTAAACGAATGCAAGGGCCTTGGGAGGGTTGATCCACTGATATACCAACCTGCCGATGTAGACAGGCGGCTCGTGGATGGCGCAGGGTTTCCTCGTCTGTCAGAAGGGTCAGAATGTTTAGGCCTAGCTCCCTCCTTGTCAAGTGATCAAAACACGAAGCGTCTCGCGGGTCCGCACCCGCACCTGCTAGTCTGTTACGTTGCAGGGCGTGCGTGCTGCGATGATGCCGGAAGCTATGTCACTGGTTTTTCAAATTCCAGCGGGGCCGCCAACGGGGTACGGGTTTCAGAGGCGTTTCTAGACTCTGAGGAATAAAGGACAAGCGACTGCTTTCTGAGGGTTAGCCAGTGACAACGCAGATGGACAGAGTGTTGGGAGCTGGGCACCCGAGGGTGAAAGGCATTCCAAATACACGGTGCCTGCCACACCTGGCTCAGACAGCCCACTGATCGTGAAGCTAATGCTGCCCTGGCGATGCTTTGTCCTGCCCCAGGCCTGCCGGGAGGTGGAGCTGACTTTAACACAAACTATTACATTCTAAATCGAATATGACTAATAGGACTAAGACAGTCCTCAATGTGCTACAGCATAGAGTGCCGAGCTCTTGCGAACACCCAGAAAACGCAATTCAGGGCACTCTGAAGTTCTGAGGCCAGGAAATGTGGCAGCACAGTGTCCTTTGTCATTTCGCTCTGACCTCAGTTAGCCGCAGCACGGTCATTTTTCTGGGCCTTCTGCCTTTGTATTGCTTGTCATACACTGACAAATGCACGGCGGTGCGCCCCAACTCTCCCCCCGATTTTCATCGCCTCCCGCGAAACACGACGAGGCACAACACTCCACACCTCCACAAGTGGCACTCTGGCTGCATGCCCAGGGGTCCGCACTGCCAGCCCTTGATGAAAACATACACGTCTTCACTGTTCGGGCAATCATTCAAATGCCATCTCCAGAACACTTGCGTTTACAACTGATTCCATGAACCTCACATTATAATGCTGCTGTATTTTTCTCCATGGTTCAGATCACTGAAACTCCAGATTTAAAATATTACCAGGCACCATAAAAAGTGCATTGAATTAATGCATGGAGAATTTTGACATACCCTACAGGATGTCTGAGACACAGTGGGTCAAATATTGGATTGTTAATGAAAAGATTGGTGATTTGAACCTACAGTTGCTCCATGAGAGGAAGATGAGGCATTCTCCTGCTGTATGGGTTTTCAGACCGAGAACCCTGGAGAGTTCTCAGAAGCCCACAGAGTTACTATGCGCCACCATGGACTTTGACACTGTCGTCAAGTTAAATCTGACTCACAGTGACCCTATACAGCATTTCCTAGCCTGTACAGTGTCTTTAAACTCCCTTTGCCCATAGTGTGATGGTGAACTTGAACCAATGACCTCATAGTCAGTAGCCACTCCATAATCTACTGAGCTCACATTAAAGTTCATCTTACACTTCAGTGAGGTAAAAAAGGAAGCTAGTTTATGTTGAAGTGCACATGGCTATTGGTTTTCAAAAAGACTGTAAACCATCTGAGTTTCCATCAATTTGTTGAGTCGGGAACCTTGGTGGGGAAGCATCACTGGGCTGCTAATCTCAAGGTTCGCAGTTCAAACCTGTGAGCTAGTCCTCTTGAGAAAGACGAACCATTTGCTCACGTAGAGTTATAGCCCCAGAGCCCTAGAGAGCAGTGCTATTCTGTCCTGTGGGGTCACTCACTGTGAGTCAGCCTCCATCCGACAGCAATGGGCTTTGCTGCGGAGAGCAGGAAGTGTGAGGCTGGCCGAGGCCTGGGCAGTGCTCTGTCTGTTGTGAGCAGGGTCACGCTGAGTCAGGGCGGCACCATGGCACCTACCAACCAAGCCACAACTCCCGGGAGAACAAGCTTCAGAAGGCAGACGAGGCAAGTAGACCAGCAAGTCTAACAAAGAATACTTTGCGAAGGGTAAATAAAACAGATCCAGATGACTTATATTTCCCTCTAAATTCACAGAGATTTAACAATGAATGAAAAATACTCTGCAGGCAAAATAAGCTTTGGCTCTCATCAAACATGAATGTTTTGAAAACCAGTTCAAGATGTTCATAAAGCAAACAACAGTAAAATCACTACTGCGGGAAATATTAATCTCACATTTCTGTCTGGAAGTTTATTTCCTGTAACTTAATTATAACATTACATCCTAAAGGGCTAATTCCTTTCGAAAGGTTGTCTCTGTCTATCACCCTCCTGCTTGCCTTAACCTCCAGGACTCAAGCGGCTCAGCCACAATCAAGACCTCATTTCTGGCTAACCCTTCTTTAAAATTCTTCCATGTTTCACTACCATTTCCACTATTTTACCCTAAAACCTCCCGTAATCAGCCCCCCTCCCCCCCACGGCTTCTTTTATAGCCACGTCCTTGGTAGCACGGTTAATATGTCAAGGGGTGTCCTTATTGAGATGGTCTCACTTATGGGATGGTTTCAACCCTCACAATGGGGCTGAAGCAGAGCGGTCAGAGTCGCTGAGAGAAAAATAAGTGGGTCAGAAAGTAGTTTGTATTTTGGGTGCCTCTACAACTGGCTATTAACATGACTAGATTTTTTTTTTGGGGGGGGGGGCATCACTGCCTCTGGTGGTCGTGGGAGCTACCCAGCGCTGCTCCTGAGAGCCGCCACTGGATTTGAACCGCCAAGCCCACGGGCCGCAGTCCCGCACTCAACCACTTACGCCACCCGGGCTCAGCCCAACTAGATTTCTTGTTACATAAGCTGAAGAGAAACTAATGTCCAAGGGGTGCTGCTGTTGTCGGGAGCCATCGAATCACTTCCTGTGCCCAACAGGAGGACACGCTGCCTGGCGCGGTGCCATCTCACAATTGTGCCCACGCCAGAGCCCAGGGTTGCCAGCACTGCGTCAACCCATCTCATTGAGGGGCTCCCTCTTCTTTGCTACCCCTCCCCCTCTCCAAGCACGATGTCCTTCTCCAGGGACTGGTCTCTTCTCACAAGCTGTCCACAGACTGTAAGACGAAGAAGTCTCACCAGCTCGCCTCCAAGGAGCACTCTGGCTGGATTTCCTCCAAGATCCGTTGGTCGTTGGGGCAGTCTGTCCACGGGGTCTTCCCCGTTCCTTGCCGGCAGCAGCACAACTCAAATGATTGATTCTTCTTTACATTTTCTTTCCCAGCATCCAACTTTAACACGGCGATGTGGCGATAAAAAATTCCGTGGCTTGGGTGAGCGCACCTTCGTCCTC
This sequence comes from Nesogale talazaci, assembly GCA_004026705.1. NCBI lineage: Eukaryota > Metazoa > Chordata > Mammalia > Afrosoricida > Tenrecidae > Nesogale > Nesogale talazaci. Next base: position 76,155 of record PVJH01004335.1, read on the forward strand.
AGAGTGACATCCTTGATTTTCAATACTTTAGAGAGAGGTCTTGTCTTCTGATCGCTTGACTGTCGCTCCCAGGAGCCTCGGCCGTGGATTCATGCAAGATAAAATTCTCAACAACTTCAACCTCTTCTCCATGCATGATGACGTTGCCTCTGGTCCCAGTTGTGAGGGTTCTGGTCTTCTTGACGTTGAGTCGCCATCCACCCTGAAGGCTGCACCCCTTGATCGTCACTAGCAAGTGCCTCGAACCCTCCTCACTCTCAGCAAGCACGGCTGTGTCAGCTGCATTTCGCAGGTTAATAAGCCTTCTTGCAATGCTGATGCTGCATTCTTCTTCACAAAACCCAGCTTCTCAGGATACAGATTGAATAAGTATGGTGAAAAGCACCTTTCCTGATGTTAGATCATGCAGCAGTCCCTTGTTCTGCTTGTACAATTGCCTCCTGATCTATGTACAAGTTCCTCATGAGCACAATGAAGTGCCCTGGAATTCTCATTCTTTTCAGTTTGTTATTGTTATTCATAGTTTGTTATGATCCACACAGTTTGAATGCCTTGGCAGAGTCAATCAAACACAAGTAAATATCTCTCTTGCAGGCTCTGCCTTTAGTCAAAGGTACACGAAACTTAAATTCTTGGGTAGATTCTCACTTTAAGATACCAGCTGCTCATGACATGGAAATGAAAATCCCAGCCTCACTTCTTCACTATCCAGGGTAGGTCTCCCGACTTGTCTTCTAGTTTCAAAATTTCCCCAATCCCAACATCCCCGAAAGCTGGATTTGAGGCAGGGAGTGTTGTGCCTGTCACCGTCTTCAGACACAAACGGGGGACTGGCAAGGAAAACTGTGCCCGAGTGTGACGAAGAGAGTAAGAGTCAGTCACTTCAAAGAGCTGTCTACTTAGTGTGAAATGTAAAATAAAGCTCCCAGAAGACAACAAGGAAAAGCATCTTCCTAACTAACTTATAACAGATAAATATTTATTTCTTTTTTTTTTTCAGATAAAGATTTCTTAAGCAGGGTATAAAAAGCACAAACAATCGAAAAAAGATTGAATAATTATGGAGTTGATACGTAGAGATAATAACTGACGCACGGGTTTGTAGGGGATGGATGCATGTGGGAGGAGATCGGAGGGTGAAGGGATTTCAGGAGCCAATTCTGAAGGTGGGAGGGGGAGGGAGCACTAGACCTGAAGGTGATTACACGACTCATTTTAAAGGTAATTAAATCATTAGGGCGGGGGGGGGGGGGAGACGGACGACAGGAAATGTTCTTAAATTGATTACGGTAATGGTTGCACAATTCTTGATATGAGTGAACCATTGAATTGTGTGATATGTGGACTAAGTGTCAATACATCTGCTTTAAGAATTGATGAATTAGACTTCTTTAACATTAAGAACTCTACTTACTAAAAGACATTATTACCCGACTCCCTGCACTTGAGTGGATTATGACTCACACTGACCCTACAAGGCAGAGTATAACCCTGTGATGGGTTTCCAAGAAGATGGATTTTTATGGAAGCACAAAGCTGCACCTTTCTCTCTCAAAGACACTATTCAAAAACCAAATCAAACTCACTTCACTGAGTCAAGAAGACTGAAAATTCAAGTGACATTTACCAGGGAAATAAATGTGCACTACATCTGTTTGACCGAGGATTTATAACCAGAATATACCAGGAGATTCAAATATCTCATGGAAAAATGATAATATTAAAAAATTCCATTTGTGCGCACATTTTGTGAATCTGCCTCACATTAAAACCAACAAACAAAAAACCCTTAAGTACAAAAGAAAACGAAAAGTTCAATTGTAAAATGGGCAAAAACTCTGAGCTGCCAAATTCCAAATGTCCCATGAGCAAATGAAATGGTGTGCAATCTCCTTAGTCAGCAGGGAAATTGAAACCAAATTACAGTGAGAGACCACTACACACCCCAAAGTTTACAGTACCAAGCTTTGGTGAAAATGAAAAAGAGAAAAAACTCTCAAAAATTACCGATGGGATGGAAATTTTACAGTCTCTGTGGAAATCTGTTTGGTACTATCTGCAAAAATTTAATAAAAGTAAACACTATTGCCCAGTAATTCCATTCCTAAGTATGAATTCAGAAGATGAGCATGTATGTGTTTTATACATATATACACACATATATACACATATATAAAATATCCCAGGGCTACTTGTAGTATTACATATCCTTGTAATATGTAATACATATATATATATATATATACACACACACACACATATATATATATATATATAAATATCCCAGGGCTACTTCTAATACCCAACTAGGATAACTTAACAGTTCATCATTAATAGAATGAATAAATAAATAATGGTATAATCACATAACAAGTTACTAATTGGGAAAGACCACTAGCTAATTTGAGCCAATGTGATAATATGAATAAATCTTACTAGATATGGGGTGAAATAACTAGAGATGCACACAGTAAATAATTTTAATCAATTTATATAAATTTAAATGAAGCAAAATGATTATAGTGTTTAGGGATGTATAAATTTGTAAAAGTGATAAAGAATTGTGGATAATACTGCATATTCTTGTGCCAAGTTGTTCAGCACATGTTTAATGCAGTGTTTGTGGTAAAATTAGGTGCCTTTGCTGATGGTTGGGCTGCCTTATACTCGAGTACATACGGCAGTTATTCTGGTAAAGAGTTACAGCTGGAAAGCCTATTATGGGAGGTTTGGGTGTACCTGTATCTAGATCTGGGTAGCAATTGCGTGGGTTTTTACTTCACAATAATCCATGAAGCTATAGTTCACATTTCAGGCACTTTCATCTTAGGACATGCTATTTCACAATTAAAAAAACATAAATAGCTATCTTTAAGTAAATAACTTAAAAGGTATTACTTCCTTGTCTAATCTTCACAGAAAATGAATGCTGTCCCAGTCAATGGAAATCCTTGAGCCAAAGCAAACAACTCTAAAAAAACATAAAAGGCAATTTGAGGAAAAAATATGGAGGCCCACCAGTGTGGGGTTCGAGTATTCCTCAGGAAGATGATTTAGCAAAACCTCGCTCCTTTGCTTGAAGCCTGGGAACCTCTGTGTCCCTAGGGCAGACAAAAAGATCGTGTTCTTGGCTCCTCTCCGCACCGGCATCTTACGAGGTACAGCTCTGAGTTTAGTACACGTTTTGTCACATGGAGTGCAGGCTGGATTGCAGTTCCACTTGTCCATGATGGGGTTCCTTTCTTTAGTGTACAAAGATACGATGCCACAGGGCAGCCCTGCCTAGGAGCCTAGAAGCACCATAACCACACGCGCCTTGGCCACCCCAAGCACATGCACACACATGACAGTGCATTGTGGGTCAGCAGGCAGGTTCTCTGCAGAGTTCAGAGAGAGCTGACTCACACATCTCCTCTTACCGCATAGCCCTCGGTCTTCTTCTGGCACCATTTCAGGAGAGCATTGCGCTTGGAGCCGCCATATTCTCTGGCCAAAGCAGTCAGGGGGTCTCTTCGTTCCACACTAGTGGAAAAGAATATCACACAGTAAAGAGAAGATACTCGTTTTTTTGCACCTTAAATGACACAGAAAGAAGTAGAAAATCAAACGCCTAGATTTTTTCCAGCAAGATGCTCAAGAAACAACAAATTAGTCACAATAATATAGCTTTAAAAATTGATATATATATATATATATCATAACATTTGCCATCTCAATATATTTGCATGCATAGTTCATTGACATTAATTACATGACTCAGGTTGTTAACATTGTTCACTTCTAAATTTTCCATCACCTTTAACAGAAAGTCAGTAATAAAGCAACAACTCCTGCTTTAATCTCTTCCTTTCATTGGCTCTGGGGAATCACGAATAAACTTTGGGCTCTCTCTGTCTGCTTAGTCCAGATCCCTGTGCAGTGAACCTTCTGAATCCAGATGACAGTTGTATCATCAGAGCAGCAGCAGCAGGACCAGGAGCCAGAGCAACCCACGGAGCTGCGTGCCTTTGTGCAGGAGACTGGCTGTCAGAGGCGGGGTGCTTCTGGACACTTAATTCAGGGAGCTTGGCTTGCTGACCCACAGAGCTTAAGCTGAACGCCTTCAGGCTGAGGCTTAAAGCAAAGTGGTAAGCCCGTTGGGCATTTATTATCAGACTTGCCACTTTGTAACAAGTCCAAATAAGCACCTTAACCCTGAGCATTTCCACTGGCGTTATAACATAATAATTTCCTTAATAGACCCTTCAGTCATGAATCGTGTCTGTGAGTTCTGTGGAGTCATTGCAATGGCTATTGGAACCTACACGGGTAAAGTGGAAAACATGAGCAACAACAATAACCCAAACTCAGAGCCAGTGAGTCGATGCTAATTCCAAACAACCAGGGTGACGTGGCTGTGGGTGCAGCCCCAGACCGCACCTCTCTGTGGGAGTCGAAAGCTCCATCTTTCTCCCACGGAGTGCCTGGCGATTTGGACTGCGGATCTTGCAGTTAGCCGCTTGATGTTGAAGCGTGAAGCCACGAGGGCTCTGAGAGAGGGAGGGCATATGAAGACATTAGTGTAATTATGATTCTCGTTCTCTCAGGGTGGGTAGTCTGATGAGCCTCCACTGGATTGCTACTCTTTGCACGTACACTAGTATTATTTCATCAGGGCTAAGAGTTGGCCTAACTATAAAACGGGTGTCTTTAAACCCCTCAGCCGCTCCATGAGGGAACAATGCAGCGGCCTGCTTCTGTAAAGATGGACAGCCTGGGTCATCAAATGGAGCGGTGCTACTCTGTCCCAGAGAGTCTATGAGGCAGAACTATTTTGGATCTATCCAATATTTAGTAAAAAAAAAAATGTTTTAAATAGAGTAGTAGGATAATTCTAGCCCTCAGCATATGAATTAAGGGAGAAAGATTTTAAGACTATCATTTCATACTTGAATTTAAGTTTTTGTTGTATGATTTGATGACTGTTTTTCCTGGCCTGTGGCAGATCTGTTAACACAAATTGAGTTGTTGTGGCCAGGGTTGCTACTAACTACAAAGTTTGGTGGCTTTGCCTGTGTTTAGTGTATTCAGCTTTATTTTATTTTATAGAGTCAAATTTCTGGAAAATGAGAGAGACTAAAATGAAGGTTTGGAAAAGGATTTCAGAATAAATAGATGACAGTCTTCTATCAATGTTTTTGAAAAAATAATAAAGCTAATTACATAGAAAGACCAAAATAATAATAATAATAATGATTTTTCAAGGTAAGTAATTTCTAGTCACTTGTTTATTTCACATACATGACCATAAAATCAAAATAATTTTATTTTTTATCATGAACAGTATAATATAGCATACTGATATATACATAGCACTTTATATATATTTTTTTAGCATGCAGAAAAGAGTCATTTCAGAAATGCACCAATTAGAATCCCTAAAACTTACTTTAGTTAGTTATATTTCTTGCACATCAACAAGATTCAAATATCGGCTATACCCAAAGATATAAGAAGGGCTGAATTTATTCAGAGCTTTATAAATTCCTTTAAAATACTCATCATACTGATAGCTACAACATTTTTTAAAGCCATTCCTCCTAAAGATGTATATTTATCTACTTATGTCTCTGAATTTATTGAATGAAATGTTATCTGTGTAACACAATGCAAAGGACTGAGAAAGATACCCAAAGATAAGATGCAGGATTTACTGTTTAATTTGTGCCTAAACAGAAACAAAGACATGCGCACTCTCCAACAGTTAGTAGCATGACAAAGCAGTACAGGAATTAGAAACCAAAATGAGTGAGAAACACCGAAGTCATGTCAGGGCCACCAGGGGCTAGCTGAAACCTCGTAGAAGCTTTGGCCTTGAATGAGAGATAGACTGTCGGACGGTAAAATGACAGTAGAACAGCAGTTCGGGTCAGAACTTGTGAGTCAAGACTTGTAGTAGAAATGCTCACATTATCTTGAAAGCATTGAGGCTAGAATTAAAGCACGCTTTTCAAACTCCTTTAGATGGGCTGAAGAGCAAGGAATTGAGGCGAGTTGGAGGATGGCTAAGTCCTGGAACATCTGGAAGGCCAGGTGCACACACCAACCAGGCCAAGAAGACACACCTTTGATGTCAAATTAGGCAGTGGATAACAAATCCCATTTCACCTGCCAATCGCATCCTATGGAAATCTTGGCTTCCCTTCTCTGTTCAGTCCAGACCCCGGGCTCCCAGAGCCCTTCATTCCAGCCCTAACCACACAGGCTAGCTCAGCGGGCATTCACTACAACCTCAGGAGTGCAGAACGTGTTCACTTCGGCTCAGTCAGCAACCCCTATTATTTTGCACTGAAATGAATTTCAGATGCCACAAGAAACACCATACCTGGGATAATGACTTTAATATAGCAACGACAACAAAAAGATTAAAAGAGAAATCATAGGGTGATATCTGGGACCCAGTGCAGTGCTGCCACTTTTCTCTCCAGGCCTGGACACTAACCAGGAAGTTCCAGCTGAGCCTCAGGGCTCAAGGCTCTTGTTGGCCTCCTCATGTTGCCATGCTACATGATATCATGTCTCCTGGGGTTTTACCAGCTTTGAACCCCCTGGTCTCTTGGTCTAGTCAGTCTCCACTCATTAGCATCAAGTATCGGTCCAACTTGAAAGAACCAAGAACAAAGACTTAAGTGCTTTCTGCAAGGTGGTTTCACTCCTTATACCAGGGTAAAGAATCTGGATCTAAATGTGGACAACAGAGATCTGAGAGTGGGAGAGCAGAATGCACTGAGAGTTTGAGAAGGCCAACCCACAAAGAGACAGGAAAGAGGGCAAGGAGGAGACACTAGAGATGTTCAAGGGCCTGGAAGACCAGGTGCACTGAAAAGGGAAGAGGTGGCAGGGGCCTAAGGCGAAGGACAGACTCTGTGAGGCCCGCTTTCTCTCTCTCTAGTCCATCACTGCCAAAGTCCGCTTTCAAAAATAACGTCACTGCCAAAGTCCTCTTTCAAAAATAACGTCAAAATGCCTCTCTAAACCCTTCTCATATGCCACAGTTTTCTGACAGACTATCCTTAAAAAACAGGGGTCTAGTTTTACTAGAACGCTTTTGAAAAACCAAAAAAAAAAAAAAAATCCCACAAACTTACTGCTTCCTCACTGCATTGCCAAAAATAAGTATAAGCCTTTTACCTCAGTTTAGAAGATCATTCGCAATATGGTTTCAAATGGCTTTTCCAGCTGTGGTATCCCAAGCATATATGCAACAAATTCTGGTTGACAACCTAAAGTATGTATGCCAGGCCTGACTCTATGAAGGCCAGTCCGGTGTAGTCAAACAATTCCAGTCACAATTCAGTGACCTTTGTGTGATAACCTGGCCCCAATCCCACCAGCCTCCAGCCTCCAGCAAACATGCTACTTCTTTCCCCTAGTCTTCCTGATCCCACTCAGAACCCCCAAGTACTTTGCTCATCCTTTTTATGACCCTTTACCCTACTTTTGAGGGGCTCTTGTGGTGTACTGGGATACATTGTGGACAGCTAACTATGAGGTCGGTGGTTCAGATCCACCATTCAGTCCATGGGAGAAAGCTGAGGCTTTCTGCCCAAGTAAAGATTTAAGCCTTGGAACCCCACAAGGGCAGTTCTACTCTGTCCTACACGGCTACTCTGAGTCGGCATCCACTTGATGACAATGAATTCTTTTTTTTTTTTTTTTAAGGTTAAGCCATTTTGCATAATGCTCCAGTCTTGTGTCTTCCCATGAGACTCACTGAAGTACTGTATCGTAATTGTATTCACTCGGCAATCATTTATAGGATAACCATAAGTTAAAACAGAGGAAAGAACCAAAACTGGTCAGCTCAATGCTTTTCGGATTTTTTACTGTTTCAACCTTGATACCTGAGTTTGCTTTGTGGTTTCAGCGCCCTGGTGGACGTGCTCAGCAGCCGTGCGTTCCCGAAACCCAGTGAAGGGGGTCTGCTCAGGGATTCAAGTGACGGACTCTTTCGGAGGTAAGAGTCTGGTTTCAGGTCCTCGGCCCTTCCTTTCAGAAGACCTGTGAGAACATCAAACAGTATAATCACTCATGCTTGAAGAAAAGAATTTCCATTCATCATCACAATTTATTCTCTGGCACACGTTAGTACCATATCCGGCTTCAAAAGTAATGGGATACATAGTTTCTGGGTTACAAACAAATGCAAATAGGGACATGGAGTTTTCTAGCCAGGATTCTCCAGGAAAGAGTGACCAAATACCGTAATCGAATGAGAGAAAGATGAGGGTTTCTACTTCCACAAATTGTTACAGTCTTGGAAACCCACAGGGGCAGTTTCCCCTGTCTTGTAAAGTCACTAGGAGTCAGAATTGACCCGAAGGCTGTGAGTTTGAGCCCAATGAGAGGATTCCTGGTTGCACAGTGGTCAAGCACTTCACTGCTAACCAAAAGGTCCGTAGTTCAAATCCATCAGCTCCTTTGCAGGAGAAAGAGGTAGCAGTCTGCTTCTGTAATGCTTTCCTGGCCTTTACAGCAGTTCTACTCTGTACTATCGGGCCACGATGAATCGAAATCAACTTGAGGTCAATAGGCTTTGTTAGTCTCCAGCATTGGGGTAGTGGAGATCCAGGCGTAAAATTCTCGCCTCTCAATACTGGAGACCTGGATCTGATTCTCGATATGGGCACATAATGCTCTCTCAACACCTATCAGTGGAGGCTTGAAGATACTGCTATGATGATGTTACAGACTAACACAGACCAGAAGAAAGGCCTAGTGATCTACATCTGAAAACCAGACAATGAAAACCCCATGGCTCAGAAGCTCTGATCTGCCACGGGCTGTGCAAGAGCAGGCAGCATTTCACTCCATTCAGTGTGCACGGACGGCGTTACCAGCAGTCAGGCCACCTTGGTGGAGCTAAAAACAACAACCAAGAAGAATCGATGTCTTTGAATTGTGCTATTAGAGAAGAATATTAAATTATACCCTGGACTGCCAGAAGAATGACTAAATCTATTTTGGAAGACATCCAGCCATAATGTTACTTAGAAGCCAGGTTGGTAAGAATTTGTCTCAGGTACTATATTTCTATTTTTTAAAGTTGCATTCTTTTAAAAAAAAAACTTTTCATTGTGAATTTGGTGACGGCTTACAGAGCAGATCTTTCATTCAGCAGTTCATATACATTCTACTTCAACTTATCCATTGCCATTCCCGTAATCACCACCAGTTGTCCTCCTTCCTCCCTGTGTTTACTGTTTTATTTTTTAAATTATATATTGTGAAATATTTATTCCTAATGACAAATAAATGAAAATTTGTCTTAAAAAATCATTTTATTGGAGGCTCATACAACTCTTAGCACAATCCATCCAATTCATGCCATCATCACTCTCAAAACATTTTCTTTCCAATTAAGCCCCTGGTATTGGCTCCTCCTTTTCCACTTCCTCCCTACTTCCCTCTCCCTCATGGACCCTTGATAATTTAAAAAACTATTATAATTTTGTCTCATTGAACACTGTTTGATGTCTCCCTTTAACCACTTCCCTGTTGTTCGCACCCCAGGAAGGAGGATATATATAGAGCTTTATAAACGATCCCCCCTTTCTACTCCACCCTCCCTCCATCCTCCTGGTGTCACCACTCTCCTCACTGGTCCTAAAGGGATCATGATCATCTGTCTTGGATACCATGTTCCTGGTTCTTATCTGTACCAGTGTACATCATCTGGTCTACCCAGATTTGTAAGGTAGAATTCATATCATGATTGTGGGAGGAAGCATTTTAGAACTAGATGAAAGTGGCATATTTCATCATTGCTACACTGTGCACTGACTGGCTTATCTCCTCCCCCACGACCCTTCTGTAAGGGGAGGTCACTTCCCCTGCAGATGAACCTTGGGTCCTCAATCTGCATTCCCCCTCATTTATAATGATATAATTTTTAGTTCTTTGATGGCTGATACCTGATCCTTCTGATGCCTCGTGGTCCCTCTGGCTGGTGTGCTTCTTCTATGTGGGCTTTGTTGCTTCTAAGCTAGATGGCTGCTTGTTTATGTTAGACCCCAGACATTATATCTTTTGATAGCCAGCACCATCAGCTTTCTTCATCACAATTGCTTATGCACACCTTTGTCTTTAGCGATCCTATCAGGAAGGTGGGCAGGCCATGATATGATTTTTATTCTTGATAACTGCTTCCATTGATACCTTGTGGTCACACATGCTGGCGTGTTTCTTCAAGTGGACTTTGTTGCTTCTGAGCTGGATGGCTGCTTATTTACTTTCTATCTTTGACAGCCGGTCACCATCAGCTTTCTTCACCACTTTTGCTTGTGCACACATTTTTCTTCAGTGATTGTGTCAGCAAGGTGAACCTACCTTACCACTTTTGTATCACTTTTTGTTCCTTTGTCCCTGGGTATGTTAAGACCACTTCCTTTCCCCCACCTCCCCATCTCCCATGCTCCCCTGGAACCATCAGTCCCATTGTTTTCTCCTCCAGACTGATCATCCAGCCTATCTTATCTTGATAGACATGCAGAGATAATACTATGTACAAAAAAACAAGACATAGTATGATGACAACAATAAAAAAACCCATGTCCAGAAAAAATATATAAATAAGCAAAAAATAAACAATAACAAAAGAAAACCCTGTAAATAGTTCAAAGTCTGGCCATTGTCCTCCCTTTGAGTCAGACAGGGTGCCATATCCTGGCCCCAAAGTATAACCTTGGCACTCACTCGGGAACTCCATGCTCTGCTCCTCCTGCTGCTCTGCTGCGCGCCCTTGCCTCAGTGTGGTGGGGTCGGATCCAGTGCACTCCTGACCGTTTCTCCAGTGTTGTCCCCATAGGGCCTTGGGTCAACCAGGGACACCATATTTCATAGTGGGGCTGGCCATATGGTCCTCTCTGTGCCATGGCTGTTCTGAGTGGGGAGATCATGCTCAAGACTTGATGCGTCAGGGTGCACTCCACTCTCTCTTCTGCCCCTTCATTTGCTCTCGAGTGCTCTGGTCAGACATCTCCCACTCTCCAAGCTGCAGTCTCAGTGCTGACCTCCAAAGCAAACTCCCCTGGGGGGAGGGGCGGCTGTCCATGTAATTGGGAAGGGAGCTGGTCCCTCAGACCCCTCCACTGGCTTCCAGCTCCATGCTGTCATGCTGCATTGGCATCCTGGAACACTGGATTGAAGCTTGATTCCTCCTATTTCTATCCCTCCTTCTTTGCTATTCCTTCAAGCTTTGTCCTTGGGTAAATGCTGACCTTCTGATGTCAAGTGGCTGGTTTTTCTAACAGGAGGGTGAGTTCAGTTCTAGACCTGAAGGGAGATTACTGGCCCTAGTCTTCCAGGTTCCATCAGTCTCTAGCCTATAGTAAGCCAGGTCTCTTATGGTTTTGAGTCTGGTTTCACATTGCTCTCCCCCTCTCTGCAGGACCTTCTTCTGTGATCCTTTCTAGAGTGGTGAGTAGTGGTGGCTGGGCACCATCTCATTCTTCAGGTCTCGGGGTTAGGAAAGCTGATGCTTGTATAGGCCATTAGTCCACTGTACCAAGTGGTTTCCAGATGTCTTTCAATTTTTTTCTTTCTTCTGGATGTGGAGAGGACAATGGTTGCACCTTAGATGGCCACACATGAGTTTTTAATACTCACCCAAGTTGGCCATGGAATGCTGTCTTTGTGAATGAGGTTATGCTATTGAGCGAGGTGTCTTTCAAGACTCTGGTTCTGTTCATCCAGGCCCATTAACCCGTTCTCTCAAGATGTCTGGTTACTTCGAAGAAGTTTTCATAATTTTGCCTTTTGTATGCCCTACCACATGCATGTATATACTTACAGCAGAGGTAAATAGCAATCACAGTACGTCTTCTGTGATATATATGTAAATATATATGGATATACTCCTACTCCCTTTGACCCTTGTCCAGCCTGCATGTCTATCCAAGTACTTATTCGTAGATCAGCACGAATGCTGAACTCTTACAGACCATCCAGTGTCTTGCAGAGGCATGCTTTGCATAAAACATGCTTTGTTTGTAATAAACCTATACATGCATGAAGTAGACTACTAATAGGCTAACCTTTTAACTTACTCTCATAGACAAGGTCATTGTGTGTCAGAATCAATACCTAATAACAAAAGCATTTATTCCCTCCCCTGCCTCTGGTAACCACTGATAACCTTTGTTCTCTATTCTTGCTTTTGTTATATATGAAAGCTCATATAACATTTGTCCTTTTGACTGACCCATTTCATGCTGCATTATATCTGCAAGCTGCATTCGCATTGTAGCATGTGTCATTACTTCATTTCTCTTTTTGGCTAGGCACTAGTACTGTGTGTATGTACCGATTTTGTGCAGCCACTCGTCCCCTGATGGGCCTTTCAGTTGTTCCCTCTTCTGATGATGTGACTACTGCTATAACGATCACTGGTGAACGGTATCTGTTTGAGTCTGCTTTCGAATCATTTAAGTACCTAGGCGTGGAATGGCTGGGTCTTCCCGTAGTTCTACTTTTAACATCTTGAGGAAGTGTCACATTGTTTGTTGTCCTGGCAACACCATTTTTAATGCCCTCCAGCAATTGGTTCTAATTTTTCCTTATCTTAGCTAAATATTTGGCATTTTGTTTTTCACATCTATTTTATTGAGAATGAAATGATATCTCATGGTTGTTTTGGTTTGCCTATCTCTGGGAGCTGATGGGCTATGTTGAGCCTCTTTCCATTTAAAAGCCTTCTTTTTTTGTGAAATGTCTATTTGAGCCCTTTGTCCGTTTTTGTGATTGGGTTAATTACATTTAAAAAATTTTTCTTTCTCTCTTTTTTTTCTTTGTCTAATCCTAACCCTAAGTTAATTGCATTTTTGTGGTTGTCAAAGTTTTATATATATTCTGGTTATTAGATACTTATCAGATATTTGGTTTCTGAAGCTGTTCTCCCTATCAGTGGACTGTCTTTCAATTTCTGGTACAGTTGTTTGAAGAACAAAAGGTTTTCACTTTTTTGAAGTCCCATTTATTCATTCATTCATTCTTTTGTGCTTAACCATCTAATAAGATAACCCATTGCTTCAAGCTAAGTCCAACAGCTTTGCCCTGCATTTTCTGAAAATGTTATGGTTTTACTTCTTTTTTAGATCTGTACTTCACATTTTGCATTTGTTTTTATATATGATGCATGAGTGCTGCTTCACTTTTCTGCATAAGGAAATAAAATTTCCTCAGAATTTTTTGACAAGACTCTTCTTTACCCTTTGAGTAGTTTGGGCATCCTTTTCTAAAAAAACAAACAAACAAACAAACCCAATTGATCATCGATGTGTGGTTTATTTCTGAACTCTTAGTTCTTTTCCATCGGTCTGTGTCTATTTTCACCAGTGCTACTTTGATAGCTCTGAAATGGGTTTGAGATCAGTAAGTATGAGTTTTACCACTTTTTTCTTTTCATTCAGCTTTGTGCTAATTGGTGGAGTCTTGTGGCATTCTCTATGCAGTTGTGGAATGGTTTTACCATTTCAGTAAAGAAAATTGTTGGAATTTTTATTGGGATTATGATGACTGCTTTGGGTAGTAGTGACATCTTTTTTTTTTTAAGTTAGATGTCATTCAGATCCTTATTCTTTTTCTTCTTTCCCCCCCGCCCCCTGGCACTGCCCCCCCCCTCCCCCCCGCATCACTTCCCTGGTGGGAGTAGGAAACCCAGGCTTGCTCCTGGACAGCTGCTGCTGGATTTGAACCATTAACTGTGTGGGCCGCAGTCCCACACACAACTACTGCGCCACCAGGGCTCAGCTGTAGTAGTGACATCTTAACAGTATTTAATCCATGGACATAGAACAATTTAAGTCTTCTTAATCTCTTTTAGCAGTTTTATAATCCATATAATAAATGACAAGATGCCTAGTGACGTTTAATCCTAGATATTTTATTTTTGTTATGTGCTATTATAAACAGAATCATTAACCTATCTATTTCCCTTTCCAAATTCTCATTGCTAGTATATGGTAACACAAATGACTTTTGCTTATTGGTCGTGAACCCTACAACTTTGTTAAATCCCTATTAGCTCTACAAAGCTTCTATTGAAAAGGTTTGTATTTTCCACCTAGGATCCTGCTATCGAGTCTATATAGCTTTTATTTCTTTTTATCATTTTGTTATAAAGACAGGACTTCTGGCTATGACAGCCTATGAGAGACTGAACAGAAGTGATGAGCAGGTACCTTTGTCTTACTGTCAACTTCCAGAAAAGGGCTCTTAGTGCTTCTCCATGAAGTTCATGGGGCCGAAAGGCTCTTCATACATGCCCTGTCTCACATTGATGGTGTCCCCTCTCATGCAATCTTGAGGACTCTCATCAAGAAAGTGTCATATTTTATCAATCCTTCTCTGTATTCATAGAAATAATCGTGTGAGGGCTGAGCCCCGGTGGCGTAGTGGTTGTGCGCGGGACTGTGGCCCACTGGGACGGAGGTTCAATTCCAGCAGTGGGGCTGGGCCTCCTACTCCCACCACCGGAGAGCAGTGATGCCCCCCCAAAAAAAAAATTAAAAAGAAAAAAAGAAATAATCGTGTGGTTCTTCTCCCTTGCTCTTGATGGCTTTTCAAATGTTGAAAGATGCATTGTATTCCTGAAATAAGTCTTGGTCATAGTGTCTGACTCATTGAATATATTGTTGGATTCTGACTGCTAATGTTGTGTTAAGAAATTTCGCATCTACAAGGGAGCTTCAAGAAGTTTGTGGAAAAGTGAAATGAGAAGGTAATGGGATTTTTTTCTATGAATATTTTGGAGAGCCCTATTAGTATACTCACAAAGGATATTGGCCTGCCATTTCTGTTTTCTTGTGGTGTTTGTTTTGTCTTGGTGTCCAGGCTATGTTTGTTTCACTGACGGAATGATTCTTTCTCTAGTTTTTAAAAACTTTTAAAGAGGGTTGGTGCCAATTCCCTAAATTTAGGAGAAGTCGGTGGTGAAGCCAAACCCTAGGGGTTTTTTGTGTATCTGTGGAAGCTTTTATTCACTAGCTTCCGTATTTCTGAGTTTGTTGATTCTCTTTGAGTCAGTTTGAATAACTTGTGTGCTCTTAAGAACATGTCCATTTCACCTACCCTACCCAGTTTGTGATACTCTTGCTATATTTAATATCCTGTCACTTCTACAGGGCCAGTTGTAACATCTCTTCTTTGACTCCTTGTGGAGTCAAAGGAATTATTTGCTTCTTAAAGGAATTATTTGCTTCTTTTCTGTCTCTTTTTTGTCTTTGTTAGACCAGCTAAAGTTTTGCCAATTTTATCGATCTTTTCAAAGAACCAACTTTCGGTTTTGTTGATTCTATTGCTTTTTATTTACTTAGGACCACTCCGATCTTATTTTCTTTCTACTGGGAGCTTAAGGTTCAGGTTGCTATTCTCTTTTTAGTTCCTCCAGTTGTAGGGTTGGACTACCGATTGGAGATCTTTCTCTTTTTTCATGAAGGCATTTATTTCTGAAGTTTTCCCTTGTGTACTGCCTTGACTGCATCTGGTTAAGCATGGCTATGCTGTGCTTCCATTATAATTTGATACGCCATTGATAGTTTAATAGTATTTTTTCATCAAGGACACTGAGTTTATACTAATGGTAGTGGAATGACTTGGGGAGGGATAGCAATAATGGATCCAGAGTTTGAACTTTTTCAGCTGTACACGTGTAAACTGCTGACCGACAGTATGTTTTATTATATGTATTTTCACTATACACATATGAAAAATCCACCAACTTCTCCCTGCTGAAAACAAACAAAAAACTGGTCATAAAAGAAGCTGAGTCCTCCTTCAGGGAAGATATTTAAAGGACCTCAGGAGAATAAAATGGGAGAGACTTTTAGATTGACTAGTGTAGATTTGCCGAAGAAATTCAAGCTCACTGAATTTGGAGACTTGCTCGATGCCAAACAGGAGGTGAGCAATACCTCAGACCCATGGTCTCCACCTGTCACACCAGAAATAGCCGTGGGAGAAAACAGTATTTGTACAGCTAATGGCCCTCAATTATGGGTAGAGTGCAGTTGGGACTAAGGGTAATTAGCTCTAAAGAGCAGAGAATAACAGTGTTTACATCACTAAAGAAAACAACAAAACAACCGTTTCTGCAGCTTCTGGTGACCTCAGTGTTGGTAAGGTTAGCCAGAAAGCAGGCAATTATTTTTGAATGTATAATCCTTTTTTATTATAGAAAATATAATCATCAAGGCAGACAGGTGCTTGGCAGGGGCAAAAGGAATGGTAGTCAATAAAGTATTTACTTCAGAGCAATAGCCGTTATACTCTAAACCTCAGTATTTATCTTGTCAATGAAAAGAAACGCTTCTATACACAAAAGGAGGCTCTAATGCTGATGGAACAGTCAGAAGAGGACACGAATAGTATGATCGAAACTCACCTAGACCCATAGCATTATCCACACATAACAGCTACACAAAATTCAAACCAGGAAGGTTCTTTTTCGATCATTTTTTTCTCTTCAGTACTTTGTTTTGACCTTCCTTTTCCTACCCTCCATAAAATACTCAGGTGGTACCTGATCCATCGGGCCTCAAACTCCAAACTCTTAATACCCATCTCCACATAGCCCTTCTCTGAGCTCACTTAGTTTCCTAATCTAAGAATGCCAACAAGTATGAGAATAAACCTGACCATGATAGACCGTGATCTAAAAAAAATACAGTTTGAATTTCTTATTTTTATTTAAACTATGGTAAATACATTTTATTTTATACTTAGTAACAAAGTACAGGCAGTGTGTGGGCTATGAATCTCCAACTTACATTAAAGTTATAGGTACAAACCAACGTCTTAATGTCGATTACATTAAGAATTCCAAGTACATACGATGATTTATAATAACCAACAGGTATAACTCCTCAACACGCATCAAAACATTACTATTGTATTATTTTGTTAAGGATCTTAGGGTGTCTAGAAGTATTCCTTAATTTTTTGTTTGATGGAAAAGTACACTATACTCTGGCAAACACTGGACTAATTGACATTAGATTAAAACGGTTCCGATTTACATATAACTTAGACTTACAGACAGTTTATTTAGGAATAGAATTCTTTCATAATCTGGAGACTACTTGTATTTCTAGCTAAGTGATCTAGGTAGTAAATTTCTGATTTTCTATACTTTCCAAAATACCCATTGCTGGGCAGATGACACCAACTTCTGGAGAATAGACCCGTGCTCCATTGAATTTTCGAGGGACAACATTTTGAGCAGCTGTACCGGCCCTTCTTCTGAGTCACCGCTCAACTGCTAAACAAAGGTTTAGCCGTCCAGTGTATTAACCATGTGCACCTGTATTGCAGCTTAGACGCTGCACACCAAGTTCGCAGAAGGCTGCGTTTTATAGTGATAGCCCTAAATTCATTTTGCAGTGTCCACGCAGATTAAGCTTCCCCTGAATTCTTTCTGACCATTCATTGGCAATGTGAACCGTTTTCCATCAGGCAGAATGCATTAGGAAGTGGATTACTACAAGCTGCTGGGCAGGTCAGGGGTGAGGGCTTAGGCCTTAGGACTTGCTTTCGGGGGGTGGGGGGGTTTTGGATGGAACTTTGGTGCTGGGGCTCAGCTGCTCACAAATCATTCGGACTGCCTTGGTTGAATGGCCCTGAACCCACCTTTTAAGTTCTTTCTGTCTTGTATACTGTACGTGTCCCAGCTATGGTTCCCGGTTCCCACCGGCTTCTGGGTCTGGCCTCCAACTGTGATGTGGTGATGTGTCCCCAGTCGGGGTCTGTGACGGTTTGTTTCCCTGCCCTCTGATGTTCTGTTTAAGAGCTTTCTACAAAGCCTTCGATGTCACTAAGACTTCTTGCTGGTTGATGCGTCTTTGTCCTGTACAAGACGTAACACAGGTGCTTTCACACCTAATATCTGAATTTGGGCCTCTGGGTGGTCCTGGTTCTGAGGGGGCTGCAATCTGCATGCCAACAAGTCCCCAGGAGAAAGACTGGATTTTCTACTCCCATGAACACGCAACGTTCTTGGCGGGGGGGGTGTCCATTTGAGTCAGCATGGACTCAAAGGGGGCAAGTTTGCTTTAGTGCTTTGTCCTTTACAACGCATCACCCAGGAACTCCAGCCTGCCTAAAGGTGCCAGTAAATAATTGATATAATGATCTATTTATTTATGTGTGCATTTCCTCAGTAACAGGAAATGTATAAATAACATTCTAAAGCTATCATACAGGTCACCTAAACATGTTACCAGGCACGGTCAAGTGTTCTGGGTGTGTGACTTGGTAGAGCGGAGAGCGGAGGCTAGCAGGTAAGAGGGTGATGACGGTAAGTCCTGCTACAGTGCTTAGTGCACAGCAGGCAGTATTCTACATGCTTTTTGTGTGTTCACATGGCGCGAGGTCAATGGCACGGCTTAGACATGAGGAAGCCCTCGCACAGAGGAGACTAACGGGGCCACAGTCAGAAGGGGCTGTATCAAGACTCACACCCACGCTGTCAAATGCTGGGGCTACTGCCCCGTGGCTCTGAGCACAGAGGGCTGGCCCAGTGGAAATATGGCTTGGGAAGGTTCCTGATTACCAGTCAATTCTTCATCAGGGTTTGAATAGGAAAATACAACTTGACAACAGAATGGAGCGCTCATTCAAAGGCAAAGATATCGCTGAGAAAGGCCTATTTTAGGAATCGTGCAAGTAATCAACATTCACACCCAGATAACATTTTTCTTAAAATAGTTCATTTTCTTTTTTAAAAAAGAGATTGGTGGCAGTTCAAATCCAGCAGCAGCTCTCCAGGAGCAAGGATGGGCCTCCCACTCCCACCAAAGGGCAGTGATGCCCACCCCCATGACCCCAAAAAGGAGATTGGAAGATAGTCTCTTGAAATTCACTATAAAGAGGAACACAGTTTGGTATTTCTCCCCACTATGTGCATTCTGAGAAACAGAGCTGGCAGAGTATACTGAACGACTAGGACCGAATGTCTGCAACGTAGACATTGACAGGTTGAAATTGCTTCTAATAAACATTGCCAGTTACATTTCTAATATGCAAAGAAAAGTGGAAAAAGTTAGCCTAGCAAGGCCATACGTGCAAAGAGATTTACCTGAGAAGGGAAGGTCAGGTAGATCCAGGCGTGGAGTCACTCCTTTGCTTGCTGGCCGCAAGCTGCTGTAAGTCGAATGCCTCTGTAACGACCAAAAGGAACCAGCATGGTGAGTTTGCAGCCAAGAAAAGCAGAAATGCAGGTGTAGGTTTATAATAGTTCTCACACACATTAGAACCATGGGAGCTTTTAAAATAATGCATTTATTTAATAGATAATAAACCCAGTTGGCAGGTCCTCAAAAGGAACATAGAAGGCATACTGTGAAAAGTATCTTCTCTTCCACGATGATCACCTAGTTAATTTTCTCCTGAGGAATAGGCATTATTAATCAGCTAGGTGTGCTCTTCTTAAAATACTCTGTGTATGGGGGCTGAGCCCTGGTGGCGTAGTGGTTGTGTGTGAGACTGCAGTCCACTGGGATGGTGGTTCAATTCCAGCAGCGGCTCCACAGGAGCAAAGGCTGGGCCTCCTACCCCAGCACCAGAGGGCAGTGATGCCCCCCCCAAAATACTCTGTGTGTGTATATTTAGGGATATGCTTAAAATGTCATTTTTAAGAAACACATTATTTTTTGGAATTATGAAGTCTGAGGAGTAAAAAGAATTAGTATTTATGAACAAGGCATGATCGATCTGTGGGGCAACATCAAGAATGCACACAGGTGCAGGAGAGACGTGCTATGTGGACAAACAGCAAGAGGAACATGTATCTATTTGAAGAAATAATGACTGACAAGGTCCCAAATGTGATGAAAGACATGAATGCACACCCCAGAAGCTCAACGAACTCCAAGAGATCCAGACTGTAATACACTGTAGCCAGAGTGTGAAAAACTGGAGTGAAGACAAAGAGAATCTTAAAAACAGGAAAAGAAAAGCAAATGGTCACTTATGAGGGGGTTTCAAAGAGTGCAGGGACAATTAGAATTAAAAGACAATGAAATTTTCCCTGAACTCTTTGAAGCCCAAACCCCTACTTGTACAAGGGATCTTCAGTAAGATAAATAACTGATTTCTCAGAAGAAATGATGGAGGCCAAAAAGCAGTGAGATAACATTTAAGTTGGAAAAAAACCAACTCTTATCAATCCAGAATTCTATTCCTTGAAAATAAAGGATAAATAAGTATATTACCAGATAAATAAAAGCTGAGGGAATTCACTGCCAAGAGACTGGCTATACAATAAATTCCAAAGGGAGTCCTTGGATTGAAAGGAAAAGCTATTAGAAAATAACTCAAAGTCATAAAGATATTAGATGGTAACTCACAGGCAGTTCCCAGCCAACCACACTGCTGTCGGGCTAATTCTGACCCAGTGACCCTACAGGACAAGGGTGCCTCTTAGTTTCTGTACATTTTTACAGGAGGTTGAACATTTCCTCTCTCTTCCGTGAAGCAGCTTGTGGTTTCAAAATGTTGGTCTTGTGGTTCGTAACCCATAAGATAACCATCTACGCCACCGGGCTCCTTATAAGGAAAAATAAAAGCCAGTACCTTTGGGTTAGAACTTTTCTTATATTGTGTACCAGGGGGTCTTCAAAAAATTCACAGAAAAACTCCACTATCTTTTTTTTTTTTTTAATTTTTTTTCACTCCACTATCTTTCAATTCAGTTTTCCCACAAACTGCTTGAAGGCACTTACATTTGAAAAGCTATCAATGTTAACGGGCACAGAATACCGTCAATATAATTTGTGACAATGTCGAAACAAAAGGAGAAAGACCAAGATGTATCCGGAGAGAAGAAATGTCCATCCTCGGCATGAAGCTAAGTCATCCCACCTGTGGTGCTGGCAGGTGCTATAGGGTGGGGCTGGCTGCCAACGCCTCTGGCTGGCAACCAGACGACACACTGCAGGGGCTCTCTGCTGGAGGCCACCGGCGCAGCCACACGCTCCATCCGCCCGTTGAAGGCCTTCCTCTCCTTCACTGCCCTTCTGCTTTGCTCAAGCTAGGTGGTTATAATTTAAGTTGGGCACAGTCACTCCCTACGCAGCTACTGAAAAGAACCAACTGTAAGATATACAGAAAAGGAAAGAAGACGTGACTAAAAATATTGCACTGTACATATATAACTAAAGGAGGGGAGAATAACAGAGACTGAGGGACAAAAAAGAGGGGGGATGTCTACATTATCAGACGAAATAGATCTAAAACCCCCAAAGGTTACAAGACACAACCAATCAAGAAACCAAGCTCACTGACAATGAGTCCACGCTGAGGTGGAGTGACCCACAGGACAGGCTAGAATTGTCCCTGTGAGCTCTCGAGACTCACTGTTTAAGGAGGCGAAAGCCCTGTCTTTCTCTTCATAGTTCCAAACTGCTGACCTGGCAGTTAGAGCCCAACGCATAACCAGTGCGCCACCAGGCTCCACAGATACAAAAGGACATTACGTATCAGTCCAGGGTTCCACACAGCTAGAAGACGGATTTCCTGACAACGGATTTCCAAGAGAGGAAAGCAAACAAAACTTAACAGAACTAAAATGGGAGGAAGTTCTATAATAATAACAATAATGATAATGATAATGATAATAAAAATAAAGTGAGACTTCAACACAACCAGAGAGAAGATCAATTAAAAAAAAGAAGGACGTAAACAGCACTATAAAGCAATTAGGCTTATAAGACAGAGTGCTCTGACAATGTTCTGCTGCTATTTATAAGGTTTTCAGCAACTAATCCCTCAATGGTAGACAATTATTCCTTCTTCACAGCCTGCTTGTTGTCTGGAAGTGCTACTGAAAGCTGGTATCTTGAGGGACCCTGCAGTATTTGAAATACCAGTGGCATAGCTTCCTGCATCACAGCATCGAGCAAGCCACGACAAGATGACAAACCGATAGGCAAGTGGTGTACAGAGAAGAATCCATGCTCTTGAATTATAGTATTAGCAAGGGGTATTGAAAGTACCACGGACTTCCAAAAAAACAAACAAATCTGTCTTGGAAGAGGGATAGCTGGAATGCCATAGCCAGCAGTGAGGATGACATGATTGCACCTCCCCTACTTTGCATGTATCATCAAGAGAGATCTTGGGAAAGGGTGTTATGCTGGGAAGTGAAAGGGCAACAACACAGAAGGCCCTCAGCAAGGTGGACTGACACTGGGCCCGCAGCAAGGGGTTCCATCCGAACCCCACTCCTGAGGACGGCCCAGGACTGGTCGCAGTGCTGTTGCATAGCGGGTGTTCTGAGCTGAAATCGACTCAACAGTACCTGAGAGCACCAGGACACTTTCTTGGCAATGGCAATATATGCATTATTCTCAAGTCCACATCTTACAGTATATACCACCAAGGCTGTGGAAGGAGACCTTAGGACTAGCTCACTGAATTCCATTCTAGTCTCCTTATCGGGGACTTCTCAATGATAAGGGCTGGACATCTCAAGGATCTTATGAAAGGTTTCCAAACTTTTGAAGAAAAAAGGATATCAACAATGGTTGTACAAAATGATGAGTATAAGCAGTGAGCTTATATTCAGAATGAGCTCCTGCTTCTGGCCGAAGGAAGCAGCTCCTTGGATGGGCCATTGTTGACGTGATCTGGGAACCTGTCCTGGAATCTCAGTCCACCATAGTCTTTCCTTCCCCAGAACCAATCAAAACCTTGATCGTGACTTTCCCCCTGCTTAAATAGCGAAACAGTTTTCTGATATTTGTATGTCACACATACTGTCCCTTCCACGGACAAATACCTGTCTGAGGTGCTTCATGGTACTGCAGCTTTACAGTAGGTTAAATCCCCCCAAATCACAAGGTCCATCAACAGAGGAATGGTTAATTAAGTCACCACAACCTTTAAAAAACGAGCTTCAGGGCATTTTTAGGGCAGGGAAACTTATGTTTGATTCCCAAGGCATAAATCTTTACAAAAGCAGAGTGCCACAAATTTCCCCACAGACTGGCTAGTAAGTCCAAGATGCCAGCTTTACAGTTAATGGCAAATGCTTAATAACAACTTGGAGACTCTTTAAGGATTCTTTTTAAACCTAAAACTGCTCTTTATAAGTTTATTTTTCTCAGAGATCCTGGTGGTTGAAGCAACAGCAATCTAGCCGAGAGGAATTACTAAGAAGCAGAAGAAGGGCGAGCATGATGGTGGGGCAGGAGGAAGGTAAAAGGAAACAGGAAAGATCTAGGAAGCACAGCTGTGGATACAGCTATAAACATAGGTGTGCACTTATGTAAATATAGTAATTCATAACAATAGAGCTATCGGCCCAGGTACATATATTTATGTGGCAATACACTGATGAAGAGGACAGAATTTGGGCTCAAGCCCTCACTCAACACAAGAACACTTTGCTCTAACAACCTGGCATTCTATGATGCCCACCCTTCTGACACAATCACTGAAGACAAAATGGACACACAAGAAAATGTGGTGAAAAAGCTGATGGTGCCCAACTATCAAAAGATATAGCATCTGGGGTTTTTAAATTAACAAACGGCCATCTAGCAGAGAAGCAACAAGTCCACATGGAAGAAGTACCAGTCTATGTGATCACAAGGTGTCGATAGAATCAGGCAATTGGCACCAGAAGACCCCAAACAAAAAAAAAAAGCATATTGTAGAGAACGAGTGGGGTGGGAGTAGAGGCCCCATACTCATTTGTAGATGATAGGGCATCCCCTCACAGAGTGGTTGCAAGGAATGGATGAATCAACCAGGGTGCTGTTTGGCACAGATGAGGCCCAATATTCCTCTGGTCCTTTGAGGCTTCCTCATTCTCCACCATCATAACCCCATCCTGCCTTTCAGTTCTGGCTAGATTGCAGCATGTATTCTGGTACAGATAGGAGCTCACAACACATGGAATCCAGGTCAGATAAACCCCTCAGGAACAGGAGGGTCGGCTAGCAGAGTTTGGGGAGGAGGGGAGGAAGGGGGAACTCATCGCAATGATTGATGCACCACACTCTTCCTCCAGGGGGATGAACAACAGAAAGATGTCTTAAGGGAGACAGTGGTCGGTGTAAGATTTGAAGATAATAATTTATAACTTATCAAGAGGTCATTAGCGTGGGAGGTGGGAAGGAGGGAAAAAGAGAAGGTGATACTAAGGGCTCAAATAGAAAGTAAATGTTTAGAGAATGATGATAGCAACATATGTACATACAATTGACATATGGAATGTTATAAGAGCTGTAGGAGCCCCCAGTAAAATGATTACAAAGTTTTTTATACAAAAAAAAAGAAAGTTTATTTTTAAAACAATCATTAAAAAAAGAATGTGAATTAGGTCCTCAAATATTGACATCAGAGATGCCACTAGTATATTCTTCCAGTCATTCAAAAAATATTTATTGAACTTCTTGTATTTATATGTCTACATGCCAGCTACTATTTAGCAAAGAGATATAACAGAGCAAAATAACAAAGAATATCTCCCCTCCAGAAATTTATACTCTAATGACAAAGTGAAATGAACAAGTGTCTGAATAATATGCCATGTATTACATAATGCATGATGTATGTATGTCTCTCCATACATAAACACAAACATTCGTATAAGTCAACATAACCATCTATAAGTCTATACAATGTACCATAAACAGTGGTTCTCCAAGGGAAGAGGGTTTTTAGCTTATTTTTTCTCTATACTGAAATCTCTTTGGAGACAATATTTTAAACATAAACATGAGAGAGAGGGCAAAAAACCCTGGAAATAATCCCAAAGTCAATTATCAATAAAATGGATAAATAAATTGTGGTATATTTGTATAAGGGAATATGATAAGAACAGAAAGCAGCAAACTATGCAAAGTATGACTAGATCACATAGATATACTATTGAATGATACATCTTGTTGGGCAAAACAAGCCAGTCAAGAAAAATAAGGTCCTACATGAAGTCTAAATTATGCAAAAGTCACTTCTAAGGGGTAGCTCACTAAGGGGAGGCACGAGGTGGACAATGGGAGCGGACCACAGCTGGCTGTCAGTTGCACTCCTGCTTGTCGTTGTCAGGTGACCTTGAGCTCGTTGGTACACAACTGCCCCAGGTGATGGACCAGCACTGCCCCAGGGCTCCCAGGCTGCTAGCCGTCTTGACAGAAGCAGATGGTTAGGCCTTTCACTCAAGAAGCTGCTGGGTGAGTTTGAACTGCAGCTTTTTGATGAAGAGCTTAGAGCTTAACCACTGTGCTTCAGGAATATGGAAAAATTCAAACTATGCATTGAAAAGACGAACAACACACAGTGCATGAATGACAGCCGGCAGTTGGGGGGAAATGGTGCATACCTGCTCCTTAGAGCTGACCACCCATGTTCAGGCATTTTGAAAGCCAGTGGTCAAACACCGCCACTATGAAAAATAAATTCATTGAAATCAAAGGTAATAAACCTGCAAAACTCATCATTTTCTATTTCTTTTACTACTGAAGCTTTCTATGTATGGCTTCTTCATTTGTCTTGTCCAAGTACTATACAACGGGCATCTCTTAAGACTTAATGACAGCTTGAAATTGGCCACCGTGTTTCCACTGTGGAAGCCATGGAATTTGGTCAACTAAACACTAAAAGTTAGGACTTATTACCCCCCCTAAAAAATGCAGTAGTAAAAAATTCACCAACAATAAAAATTAGTAAAAATAAAGTACAACTAGTTTCAAGTTTACTAAATAAACAACTACCATAAAATAAGAAGCCACTTATCTGATTTTACATATAAGATGAAGACTCCCTTCAAGGCCTATAAGCCATAGGGCACAGGAGTCAGAATTACCCCTTAGTTACTTGGTGGGTGCAAACCATCAACCAGGCAGGCTGTTTGTGTCGTTTTTACTGGCTAAAACAATGATAAAAAATAAAAGATCCCAAGCAATACACGCAGTGACTAAGGACAAAAAAAGTCTTGCTCTTGAGAGGTACGGAACAGTTGCCTTCAATTCACAGTACTCCCCTGTGTCCGAGCAGAAGGCATGGCTGGTGAGGGAAGGGTTAAACAGCAGCTGCTACCCCAGGGGGTGATGAATCATGGTTGCCCAGCACCTCTTCAGGACCAAGACCTGCCCACATGCTTACATAACTAGGCTAGCTTGGGCAACCCTGGGGGGGTCGCTTTACTCTGCCACATGGCAGCACAGACCTGAGAACAGACTCGATGACATAGGACAACAACAACAATCTTTACTGAACCAGGTTGTCCATTTCCCACTGGGTCACTTAGGTCAAATCATCGTCCATTTGGTTAGCAGCCACTAAATTGCCTTCATCTAAAAAAATGGCAGTTGTAATAATAGCATCTATCTTAATCCAGCTGGAGTAAAATGCTGAATGTTATAACCTCAAAAGCCCTGGTCTTAGAAAAACTCTGAGAAGCTAGTTTTGAAAACTTTCAGAAGATGTGAAGATGACACAAGTTCACTGCGCCAGTGAACTAGGAGAATTTACAACTTGTAAACGGTCCCTCTCTCTTTGGGGCACTGAAAACAATTTAGCTTTTGAACTTTGTTCAATGTCCACTTCTAACAGAACATGACAATTTTCATTTAATGGAAAACTTCTGAAGTAGCAAAGAAAAGGAATTCTTAGCAGAACTGTAAATTGACAATGTCACTCTAGGACCTTGATTAGATACCAAAAATATAAGCGTGCGGACATTTTGCTATTATCATGTCGAGCTTATTAACACTGATGTTTGATGTGGCCCTAAAAATACATCAACTGGTTTTCTCTCAGGTTGCCTGGGGGTCGGGGATGGTCATGGTACCGCCCACCCTCAGGAGGGCTTCTGCTACCTGCATTGGGGACACAGCAGCGGCCGGAGCAGTCCTCACTGGTATCCCACTCAGGGGGCTCCTGGGGGTCTTGTGGACAGATATATTCTGTCCCCCTCCACCTGCCAAGAAAAGCATAGGAATGTTTATGTATTGCTCCCATTTAAAATAGCAAAGAGCTATTCCTGATTCGTGACTTCTTTCGTGAGTAAGAAACTATTCCTAAATGTTTCACATAATGTTGATTCTTTTCTTCTCTGGAACAGTGCTGAATTGGGGGGTGAAAGAGGAGGAATCAGCTGAATGGGGGATCAGTCTTAGATGGAGGAAGCTATGGGAAAACAAAATGTGGTGGGATGGCAAGAAAGGACAGGGAAATTCTTGCACGAACCATTTTGTTAACTTATTTCCACCTTTACAGATGAATGTCCTTACAAGGCCTTTTAATAGCATTGAACGCTTGTAGTTTTTTTGAGTCTTAATTTAGTAGCAAACTATTTTAGAAGGGACAGCTAGGTACATAGATAGAATTGATTCTTATTTCAGTTTTCTAATACAATGGATATACTTGTTGCAGCAGGAGTGGGGATATATATATATGTGTGCATATACATATATAAACACACTGTGAATATTATGGATAAATGAATGCTATTTCTTCTGTTTATCATATATATGTATATGCATTTATAAGGTATAGATACGTATTTTTTCATACATGTGGAAAAGAACCAATATATGAGAATTTTTGGTCAGCCAGGCAGTTTCAGAAAATGTTGGGAATGCATCAAGATCAGGAATGACAGACACATCAGCAGGAAGCTCATACACAATACTAGACAGAAGAGTCTAGCAGCATATTGTAAGATGATTGTCTGAGCCCCGGTGGCGTAGTGGTTGTGTGCGGGACTGCGGCCTACAGTGTTGGTGGTTCAAATCCACCAACAGCTCTCCAGGAGCAAGGCTGGGCCACCTACTCCCACCAGGGGGGCAATGATGCCCACAAACAAACAAACAAAAAATGACGGCAGCCAGAGGACCCAACGAGAAAGCCAAAAGCATATATTAAATTCA
This sequence comes from Nesogale talazaci, assembly GCA_004026705.1. Classification (NCBI taxonomy): domain Eukaryota; kingdom Metazoa; phylum Chordata; class Mammalia; order Afrosoricida; family Tenrecidae; genus Nesogale; species Nesogale talazaci. Next base: position 104,069 of record PVJH01004335.1, read on the forward strand.
ACATTCCATCTCTTAGGGGATGATGTCTTTGACTTCCCCTGCTAATTTTTCATGAAATGTTAAGAAGGTGAAGAACAGTGATGCGAAGTTCATGGACATAGAAGGCAGAGAAGAGACGAGGAATGGCAAAGCAGGAATTGGCGGTAAGGAAGGGTAATCTTGGAGGGAAAGAGGAAACTGTCTTTCTGTTAAACTTGAACCAGACTCTGCAATGTCTCACAGGAGCCCCAGCCAGGCTCAGGCTGACAGGGCCTGTATAAGGCATGATCTAAAAAGAGCCCTAGCATTTGAGTACAGCTTGGACCCAGTGTAGAGACAGGCTTGGTACATTGATTTGCTTGTAAAACAAAATGTAAATACCTGGACGTCCCAAGTCAAATGACTTGATCAGTGACTTCACAGTGGTTACAGACTCGGCCGGCGTTGGAGATGTTCTGCTAACATAGACACCATGCCACCGGCCCGGAGCTTCTGCTTGGGAGGACTCTGAGTCTTCATTCACAGGTCTGCGTGGTAAAGAGCACATCAGATTGAAAAGATGGAGGCTCTCCCGTAGGAAAGCAGACCGAGATGGAAACAGAACCAGGGAGGAGAAGCTAACTTTAAAAGCCTTTCTATCTGTAAGCCTTATATCTTTAGGAATGTAAGTTAGCACTTACTTTCAGTTTTGAAAAGGGGCATTTTCTCGGGAATGGTCAGAATCAGTCTCCTGTGTAGACTGGCTTTACATTCGGTCCCAGGAAAGAGTATATGAACCTACCATAGTGTTCAGACCAGAAGACGTACCTGACCATAAGACACACCCAGTTTTGAGAGCAGGAAAATAAGAAAAAAATATTCTGAACCAAATAGTACCAGTATACTAAAATGTTCTGTGGTATCACCCCTTCAGACCATAACATGCACCCTCATTTTGGCCCACTTGGGGGGGGGGGTGCATCATATGTTCCAAAAAATACGGTAATTTTTAAACTGCACAAAAGCTGTCCACACGCTATTGATCATGAATATTTAGCCTGGTGGGTCCACTGCCTTGTCCAGATGTATTGCTTTCTAGTATGCCTGTGGTCAACAAGCCTATTCAGACTCACAATGACCCTGTAACTGGGAATGACCCAGGCCCACGTGGTGTGTAAGGCTGTCATCGTGATGGAATCAGGCGCCCATGTCTTCTCCTGTGGAGTGGCTGGGAAGCCCAAACCTCTCAGCCCCGGCTGCTCACTTTCACCAAGGCTCCCTGACAAGAATTCCATGGTCCCTGCAGCGATTCGGACTCAGAGCTGCCCTGGAGGGCAAAGCAGGACTGCTCACCAGGGTGTCCAAGGCTGGAAAGCTTTATGGAACCAGAAAGCTTCCTCCTTCCCCCTGAACCGGCCAGTCAGTTTGAACGGCCCAGCTTGCAGTGAGAGCTCACTCTGCCATCCGGGGTCCTATGATCCAGTATTCACGATCCGCCAGCTGCTCGACGGGCGCAAGACGTGGAAATCTTCCATGGAGATTGCAGCTCTGGAAGCCCTGCAGGGCAGGTGGATGCTAACGGAAGGCACCGACAACAATTCTGGCCTTTAGGACCCCGTGAAGTCAGAAGTGACTCAGTGGTAATGGGTCTGGATTTCCTGCTTTCTTTTTTGTTTGTTTTCCCTAACCCTAACCCTGAGGGGTCTGGCTTTCCATCTATGGGGAAATGAACTGCCTATTTTCCCAAGAATCCTCTGCAGCCAGGATTTCAGATGGAGTTTAGGTCCCCATTCCCACCCCCACCCCCAGAAATGGACAGGAGGCCTGATGGCAACGTGTACTGGACTGACTACACGTTGGGCCGCTAATGAGAAGGTCCGCAGTTTGAAACCAGGAGCCAGCCCTCGAGAGAAGCTGGGGCTTTCCACTCCCATTCCCAGCGTCTCTGAAACCCGCAGGGGCAGTTCTGCCCCGCCCTCGGAGGCTGTCAGGAGTCACAGCCGACTCGGTCAATGGCAGAAACAGCAGAATGCAAGGGCAGTTGTGACATGGACGGAGAGACAGCAGAGACAGGAGGCTTTAGTGCTGCCACCACTGGGGGTGGGGTTTCAAATGGGCAGCAGCTTTGGGGTTTTAAGGCTCTTCCTGTGGGCGTAGAGCCCTGGTGGCACAGAATTACAGTGGGGCTGGGAGCCACAAGTCAGCAGTTCAAAAGCACCATGTGCTCCTCAGGAGAGAGACAAGGCTCTCTACTCTCAGAGCTGGGGGCGGAGCCGACAGGTGCAGTTCGACGCTGTCTTACATGAGTCGGAATCCACTCTGCCAGTGAGGCTGGCTTCTTGGTTACTGGCCAGAGGTTTACTACGAGTTGAAATTAACTTGACGGCTTGGGGGTTCGGCTCCTGGCAGAAGCAGTGGCCTCCTGGTGGCTCAGTTCTGGGTCGTGATTGGGGGAATTTTTCCTGGACACTTAGCCTACAGCCTCTTGGCTTCAGGCCTCTCAATAACTCTCACACCAACTTGAGTGAAATCCGTGCTATACAACGGAATCCTGATGAGTGAAAACAGTACTCTAAAACAACACCGCGATTCTGCAAGAGGCGAATTGGACTCTTGCCCACATCTCCTGCTCTGTTCAGTGTCCTTTCTAACCTCCGTCGTAGACTCCTATTAGGCTCTTTTAGAGAGAGAGCACCTGATTCACTCCTTGAGGCATGACTTCCTCATGCAGGGGACTTGCAGGTGTCATTTAATCTCCCTGTGAATGAGTCAAGACAAGAATTCCCAATCTTCTGATTTCTAAACCACTGCCCTTTTTATTATATCAAATTGCCACAGCTGTTTTGCAAAACGATGACTAACTTATGGGAAAAGGTCAAACAGAGTATCTCTGGCAGTGTCCTTTAATAAAGTTACTGGATATTGAAAATACTTATTTCCTGATAGTTTTGAAATTAATCTAGTTACTCATGAGGTTCTACAGTAAAATTCACTTGTCTTATATTTGAGCAACTTCCTCTTGTGTTGCAATCAACATGAATGGAAACAAAATTCTAAACCCTCAAGAGTCTTACACGCATTTCCATGAATGAAGAAAGAAAGAAAAAAAAAAGACAGTAAACTAAAGATTTCTTTTAGAAATACCCGAGGCAGTTCAGAAACTATTAAGGGGTTGGATTTTGTATTTTCTACATTGTGTGACAGGCAGTATAGAAAACCACGGGGTGAACATGTAGGAGAAAGAAATCAAGTTTGGTACAAGTTGGAAAGAAAACCTTATTTCAGACCTTCTTTCCATCCTGGGAGGCAGACCCGGGGTGCAGGGCCACTCTGTCACCAGCCCACCTAAACGACTGGGCACAAAAAGTACCTGTGGAAGCCCCACACTCCAAGTGCCTTGAAAGATGTTCAGTTTGAAGAATTCATGTTTATTTCTTTGACTGATAGTTTATTAGAATTAAAATGGAGCATTTGACATCTTGTGGAAACATTCTCTTTAGTTATTTAAGTTACTCTGTGATTCATAACTTTATAGGATCACACAATTTCTAGTATGCAGACATCCCAAACCATCAGGCTACTTGACTAGAACAATAAGAGCCAGGATGAGAAAATCCTGCAAATTATTTAGAATTTTAGCATAAAAGCAAGGGGCCTAAATATCCACCACTTTATAGAACAGTGATTTATGTGTGTATGTGGGGGAGGAGGGAGGACATACTCACAGAACAAAGGCTAAATTGAAAGAACCATAGAAAATAATGATTAAGAATGCTATGGAGGTTGAGGAAAGGGGCCAGCATACCACACCCACACGGAGGCAGGCCGGGAGGGAGGAAGAGAAAGAGAGGCGGGCTGGTCCACCAGGCTCAGAGGGTGACGCCTCTGTGGGGAGCTAGTGGGACACAGAGGGGACTGAACAACGGACAACAGTGCGCGTTGTGCTGTCCCCGTGCTGGAGCGGACTGTGACGGAGGACATTCTGGGGTCACGTGGTGGGAAGGCGGTGCGGTCTGTAGCCCCCCCAAATGGACTGAACCAAGAAGGGAGCCTTCCAGACCAGCAGTTGGAGCAAGGGAGAGCTACAACCCCCCCCGAGGAGCCCCCAAGGGGGAGCTCCAGGCCAGAAGGGGCAGCTCCTGGACAGTCTTGAAGGCCAGTGAACAGAACCAGGATTTTTGCTTATTTCTTCTTTTTGAAAAAAGTATATATATTTAATTTATTTACTATTTTCATTTTTAAAATCAGTGTGGGCTATGTCATAGTCGGTGTACCTACCTACATAGGATAGTCCTGGGAGACATGCCCAAGGAGAGAGCAGTGGGACCAACGGTCCTGGGGAGAGCTGGGAGGTGAGAGTGGTGGGGGAGGGGGCAGTGAGCACGCTGCACCATGGACAGGGTGTGGGAGTCAGTAACAAGGAGGAGCTAGAGACTCAAGGCAGGGAGTGGGGGAGTGTCAGAGCAACAGCAAACTAGCTAAAGAGGAGGAACCAAGAGGCAGAAATAAGCGGAAAGTGACAATGGGGCAGAAGGAAGGTAAAGGGAAACAAAGGAAGGGCCGAGGATACAGGGATAAACACAGCAGTGTACACATTAAATACATTAGCTCATGAAAATAGAGGTACTGGCCCATACATACATTTATACAGCAATACACTGAGGTAGAGGATGGACTTTGGGCCTCTGCTCATGCCCGCCCTCAATACGAGAACACTTTGTTCTAACCAATCTGCAGTCTGAGATGTTCATCCTCCCGACATAATCGCTGAACACAAACTAGGCGCACAAGCAAGAGTGGTGAAGAAGGCAGATGATGCCAGCTATTAAAAGATATAACGGGAAAAAAAAAGATACAACGTCTAGGGTCTTAAAGGCTTGCAGTTACACAAGCCGCCATTCTGCAGTGAAGCAACAAGTCCACATGGAAGAAGCACCCCGCTGTGTGATCATGAGGAGCCCGAGGGACTGGGTAATAGGCATCAGCAGGCACATAACAAAAACATATTGTTGAGAACCAGGGGGGCTGGAGCAGAGCTCCAAAGCCCATCTGTAGACAGTGGAACAATCTCCTCACAGAGGGGCCACAGGGAAGGGATGAGTCACCAGGGTGCAGTCAAGCTTTGATGAAACACACTATATTCTTCTGGTTCCTTGAGGCTCTCTCAACTTCCACTACCATGACCCCAGTGTTGCTTCCCAACTCAGACTAGACTGGAACATGTACAGAGGCATAGAAAGGGATGGGATCTCACGACACACAGATTCCAGGAACGGGAGTGGGAACAGTGATAGCAGAAGGGTGAAGGGTAGGGGTAACAGGGGGAGAGAAAGGGAGAAAGGGGGAACCTATTGCAATGATTGACACATAACCATACACCCCTCTACAGGGGGAAGAACTACGTGAAACATGGGGGAAGGGAGACAGTGGTCAGTGTGAGAGATGAAAATAATAACAATGTACAACTATCAGGGGGTTTTGGTTGGGGAGAAGGAAGGTGGGGGGCGGATTAGAGCTTATACCAAGGGTTCAACAGAAAGTAAATGTCTAGAAAAGAATGAAGGCAATATATGTACAAACATGTCCGAAACAGTTGCTGGATGGATTGTGATGAATTGTATGAGCCCCCAATAAAATGAATTTTAAAAACCCAATAAAATACAATTTATAACATTTAAAAAGAATGCTATGGAATAATATATGCATTATCTTCCAATTAATGAAAATTCATTAAAAACAAAGCTACTGGCTTTATTAATACTTTAATTACAAATAGGCCTGTGTTCATTATGTCAATCTGTCTTCATATTGTTTTGAACTGCCTACCAACAGCCTCGGTATTAAATAAAATATTACATTTACTCTGACTCAAGAGAGTAAGAACTCTGCATGCTACTTTCTTTTTAATGTAAGCACATAACCAGTTATAGCTTAGCAAACTCATTAAATAAGAGAAAAAGTGTTCAAGGCTAACTAGCTATTTGTCTAATGCAGCTGTTAGGTTCTAAAGATAAATCTGTAAGATGAAAATTACATATATAGCCAGATGAGTCTTGGAAAACCATTAAGTCACCCAAATGTACAGCTTACACAGCGCATTCAAAGTGAAATTACTTGGTAGCATCCTCCTATCCATCGTCTTGGCATTTCTTAACAAACTGGGTGTAATCACAAAAATAAGGTATAGGGGACCCTAACTCAGGGCCTGGTCTATTTCCTCCTGCTGGTTATAAAAGCTAGCCATCTCAGAAGCAGGAACAGAGGGGAGAGATCCCATGAACAGCAGAAAGAGACCCGTCACATTTGAGATCTTTGTCTGGAGTGGCAGAGGCCCTGGTGGCCCACAGTCTGGGGGAAGAGCAGAAGAGCGGTGCTAAGTCGGTAAAACCTGGGGAGAGGGGTGCTTCCCAGGCGACTGAAGGGGTACATTAGAGGGCTGTCAATTAAGAGGTTGGCTTTCAGGCTGGAGGAACCATTGGGCATTGATCAGCACCAATGGAGCTCCCTAAGGTTTGCCCAAGGTGGGGAGAAATCGAGGCACAGTGCGGTGGAGAGTCTGAGGATCAGCCATAGGTGTGTCTGTCCCGATGGCTGATAAGAGGCACGGCAGATAAAAGAACTGAATTGTGTAAAAAACCACTTTATAACCTTTTAACTCTCCTAATAAACCGCCATAACCCTGAGTGTTGTCTGTGAATTCTGTGTGGCATTGCCACAAAAGAGGACACTAGCGGAGAAGTGGAGTGGTGCCTGAGGGGGGCATGGCAGAGAAGGGTGGAAGCATGTCTGATCTGATCTCTGCTTCCCAGGAATCATCTGGAAGATGGAGCTGAGCTCTCCTTCCCCCTTGAGTCGCTGGAGGGAGGCATGCCACTTTCTCACATGGCTTTGTAAGGTAACTATGTACAAACACGCCGCCTTTCAGGAACAAGAACCATCACGTTTCCTCGTGTTTGTGACACTTTGCTGCCGTGTCAGTTACTTGTGACCCTCAGGCTGATTTGGACACAGAGGGACCCTCTAACAGGACAGAGCAAGGCTGTTCTACATGGCTTTTGAGTCTTTGAATCACTTCTCCTGGGGAGCAACTGGTGTTTTCAGCGGCCGGCTTTTTCATTGGACGTTGACTTGTTGGTGTCAGGTGCCACGGAGGTGGTTGTGACTCGGCAATCCTATTAACAAGAAACTGCCCCCGTCTGGCACGCACTCCTGTTACGACGGATTCAGCAGTTGCAATCAGGGGTCCCTCCATCTCACTGTGGGCCTTTCTCTTTTTTTTTTTTTTTTTGTGGAAATCACTGCCCTGGTGGGAGTAAGAGGGCCAGCCTTGCTCCTGGAGAGCTGCTGCTGGATTTGAACCGCCAACCCTGTGGGCTGCAGTCCCGCACACAACCAGTACGCCACTGGGGCTCAGCCTGGGCCTTCTTTTTTCACGGACTGACTCGCTACTTCAGGAAGCACGTTGTCCTTTCCCAGGGACTGGTCCCTTCTGATCACAAGCATGTGAGACAAGCTCTCGCTCATGTCAGGGCCCGCCTTTACCACAGCAAACCTGAAGCACACTTTCCATCTGCTTAGCAGGTATAACTATGGTAACAATTTCAGCAAGTGAACTATGAGGGGGAGGCAACTCCACTGTCCATTTGCCATACTATGCACCTTAAAACCTCCTGTAGTCTAATTTCCACACAAACCCCGCAACTTATTAGATTAAAAAAAGTTGACACTTGATCACATGGCTTAGAAATGGGGAATCTAGGTAGCAAATCCAACGCAGCTTGCCAAATGGCTCTCAAATCCACTCTGCTGCATGAACGTTCCTTGTGGGATACATATGCATCTCAAAAACTTCTAAAGCTGGGGCTGAGCCTCGGTGGCGTAAGTGGTTGAGTGCGGGACTGCGGCCCGTGGGCTTGGCAGTTCAAATCCAGCGGCAGCTCTCAGGAGCAGCGCTGGGTAGTTCCCACAACCACCAGAGGCAATGATGGCTCCTCCCCCCGCCCCAAAAAACAAAAACCAAAACCAACAACTTCTAAAGCCGGTGGCATTGATTTCCTCTTAAAACATATTTAAGATTACGTAAGGACTGTAAGTATGTATTCATTGCTCTTACTGTTATGCAGTAACCTGCTCATTAGAAGTGGCAACCCTGTAACTCTCCACAGGATTGATGGCCTGAGCGGGAGCACGGCGCCCTCCCTGCCGCCTGCTCCAGCACAGGTCCCTTTCATGATTGCCTAAACAGGCATGCTCCCCACTCACTGGCCCTCACGGCCGCCGCCGCGTGCATTCTGACTCATGGCTACCTGGGCAGGGCAGGACGGAACCTCCAACTCCTGACCCACTTGTCAGCTAGCTCCCTAATGCACAACCCTCTCCATCACCAGGGCAACTTTTGGCATGTGCATCACATGTTCGCAATGACCTCTTATTATTTAAACTTTAGTTAATCTCTAGGATTCATCGTCATTCTTGACCAGCCATAGAATATTGCCTTTAAACACTGTTAAATTTTCTACATCCTTTATTCTGTTGTGTGTGCCACGCTTGGACAATAATTTTTCAAGTCTACGAAGGTTCTTTGGAAGATGCCCAATCCTGGGCTGAGCCCCGGTGGCGGAGTGGTTGTGCACGGGACTGCGGCCCACTGGGTTGGAGGTTCAAATCCAGCAGCAAGGCTGGGGCTCCTACTCCCACCACGAGAGGGCAGTGATGCCGCCCCCCACCCCCCGCCAAGAAAAATGCCAAATCCATCACTGTGGGGTTGATCTAACTCTCGGTGACCTGAGCAGGGTCACCGTAGAACCCAATTCAAGGTCTCCAATGGCTGACTTTTTTCTTTCCAGAAGTAAAGACCTTTCTTCTGAGGACCATGCATGAAAATGAGAGGCCAACCTTCAGCTGGCTGTCTAACATTGAACCATTTGTGTTTGGATAAATGCTGCATTGCATTACATAATTGGTAGCTCAATGTTGGGAAGAGAACCAGTCATACGCTTAAGATGGAACAAGCTTTTTATCCTAACCAACTGACCAGAGGTTAGTTCTGGGTCCTTCCCAGGCTTACAGGTGCACTTCGTGTGACTCCTCTGCACTCAGAGGGTTTTTGGACTAAGCCCAGTTCCTGAAGTCTTGTTCCTTTTCTTTTTCAGTTTCCTTGGCTTTGCTCATTCTGCTCCTCAAAATCTGTATTTTTACACAAAATGGATCCTACATAAATATGCTACTCTAGTGTGAGAAGGAAACTAGAAAATGATCTTTCTCAGATATTAAAGTGTCTTCTGAGTTTCCCCCAAATAAAGTTGACAACAATAAAGATGACCAGGGTAGGGTGACAACTTGAATCTCTAAATCCCAATGAAAACAAGCAAGGAAATTCCTAGTGAAAATCCTGAATCAGAAGTAGAAGTGAGAAGAGGTGGAATCTGCCTGCCTTAGACTTTGAAGAATGTCTGCTATGTAGAGAGTAAGCATGGGGAGGAAGTGGAAAGAAAATACCAAGAGCTTATCTCTGAATCCCTTCCAAAGAAAATGCAGATATAAGTACAGGAAACAGCCGAGAGATATCCCCTCGGACAGAGAACCAGGGCTGGGGAGGGAGGTGAATGAGAAGTGAAGAGTGCCAGGACCTTTATCTTGCCAAGGATCATGGACTCAGATACAATGTGGCAACCAGGGACACACACACACACACACACACACACACACTCCGCAGCAGAGAGCGCTGGTAGTGTGGTGCATTACTCATTGCAAGTTCAACAGTTTGAAAACACCAGCTGCTACTCCATAGGGCAAAGATGAGGATTTACACTCCCATAAAGATCTACTATGTTGCCCTACTAAGTTATTATGACTCTGTATTGATTCAGGGATAGGGAGCTTTGTTTTGTTCTTGGTGGTGCAAAAGGTTAAAGTGACTGGCCTTGAGGATGTTATCCCTGCTCAGAGCACCCAATGCACAGAGATGATCATAAGGTCGGCCCCATTATGAGACACGACCTCAGAGACACAGTGGGAATTGTGCCTAATCTGACCCCACCACACGGAGGCAAAACACGAAGGGAGTGCAATAGAACCGCAAGGGGAGCAGAGCACGGAAGTTCTGAGGGAACACCAAGAACAGACTTTGGGACAGGGTGTGGCACCCCATCAGACGCGACCAGAATATACTCCTAAAGGCCAACAAACCGTCCTTGAATTATTTACAAGGCTTTCTTTCTTTCTTTCTTGTCATTGTTGTTGTTGCTGTAGCTTTGTTTTCTTTTGCTGCTTTGTTTTGCTGTCTTGTTTCTATGCATATTATTATTTCTGCAGGTCTATGTAGATAAGCTAGGCTGGATAAACAACCTGAAGGAGAAAACACAGGTACCAATGGTTCTGGGGTGGAACATGGGAGAGGGGGAGGTGGGGGAAAGGAAGTGGGTGACAAGGAAACAAGTGATCCAAGATCGGTGGTGAGGTGGGTGTAGGAGCCCTGGTATGGTCTGATCAAAGGCAATGTAACTGAGGGGAATTAATGACACCCTAATGAAGGCTGAGCATGATAGTGGGACAAGAGGAAAGTAAAAGGAACAGAGGAAAGAACTAGGAGGCAAAGGGTATTTATAGAGGTCTAAATGCAGATGTGGACATATGCAAATATATTTATATATAACGATGGGAAAATGATCTATGTGCATATACTTATAGGTGTAGTATTAAGGTAACAGATAGACATTGGGCTTCCACTCAAGTACTCCCTCAATGCAAGAACACTTTGGTCTATTAAACTGGCATTCCTGGATGTTTACCTTCCTGATACGATTGGTGAGGGCAAATGGGTACATAAATAAATGTGGGGAAGAAATTTGATGGTGTCTGGCTATCAAAAGGTATAGTGTCTGGGATCTTAAAGGTTTGAAAGTAAACAAGTAGCCACCTAACTCAGAAGCAGCAAAGCACGCATAGAAGAAACACACCAACCTGTGTGATCAAAAGGTACCAATGGGATCAGGTTTCAGGTATCAAAGAACAAAAAATCAAATCATTGTGAATAAGGGGGCGTGCAGATTGGGGACCCAAGACCCATCTGTAGGCAACTGGACACTCCCTTACAGAAGGGTCATGGGGAAGAGATGAGCCAATCAGGGTGCAGTGTAGCAACAATGAAATATACAACTTTCCTCTAGTTCTTAAATGCTTCCTACCCCTCATCCCCACCCCAAACACACACTATCATGATCTCAATTCTACCTGAAAAATGTGGCTAGACCAGAGGATATACACTGGTACAGAGAGATAGGAACTAAAAACAGGCAGGAATCCAGGCAGACGATCCCTTCAGGTCCACTGGTGAGAGTGGGAAGGTGGGGTAGGAAGGGGGAACCGATTACAAGGATCTATGTATAACCTCCTCCCTGGGGGACAGACAAGAGAAAAGTGGGTGAAGAGAGACATTCGACAATATAAGACATGAGAAAATAAAAATAATTTATAAATTATCAGAAGGGGAAAAACAAATTGATACCAAGGATTCAAGTAGAAAGCAAATATTCTGAGAATGATGAGAGTAACACATGTACAAGTGTGCTTGATGCAATGGAGATATGAATGGATGGTAATAAGAGTTGTACGAGCCCCCATTAAAATGATCAAAGATATTTTAAAGCAGAACCAAAAGAAAAATGTGGGTATAATTTTGATGGTCTCTCTGAATATCAATGATCTGAAAGAAAAGGATCCATATATAACATAGATGGAAGAAAGGGATAGCAAATATTGGAGTATGTGTGTGAGTGTCTGTGCATGTGTAAAATATGTGGTGAGCATTTTAAGTGCTTATTGGCATAAATGTGGGTAGGGGGATCATATGAAAACAGAAAATCGGGCTGAGCTCCGGTTGCATAAGTGGTTGAGTGTAGGACTGCGGCCCGCGGGCTTGGTGGTTCAAATCCAGCGGCGGCTCTCAGGAGCAGCACTGGGTAGCGCCCAGGACCACCAGAGGCAGTGATGCCCCAAAACAAAAAAACAAAAAACAAAACAAAGCAAAAAACCAGAAAAATCTAAAAATAGTAAAGGAAAAAAACTAACAGGTTCAATTACATAACATTATAAAACTCACCATAGACTAAGAGATGACAAAGCTAAACAATTTATAATATATTGGATAAATAGATATCTCTAATAAAATAGTGATTAAAAAATGGTAGGGGGGGAGTTAAACTAGCAATTCCTAGGAAAATGCAAATGGTTAATAAGCAAAAATATAAAACCAACATAACCCTGAAACCTTCTGCCGTGGAGTTGATGATGAGCGTATAGCCAGAGTAGGAGGGCTCTACGGGGTTCCCCAGGCTGGACTCTTTACTGAAACAGCCGCTCACATCTCTTCAGTGCAGCTGCTCTCGGACTCAGCGGACAGTGGACTTCAATGACTGATGTTTGGGTCAGGAGCCCCGTCCTGGTCCACTGCATCGCTCACTCCCTGCTGCTGAACAACTGCCAACTGCTAGCCTCCCTGCAGAGCCCTGTGAGTTTGCAGGACTGTTCTTGACAGGAGTCGAAAGCCCCATCTTTGTCCCTCAGAGTGACTAGTGGTTTCGAACTGCTGCTGCTTTTACAGTCAGCAGCTCAATGTGCAGCTCTTTAAATAGCTAACAAACACCATTCAGTCTTCTCGGAGAAGTGTACACTGATGTAATTATACACATCGCACCGTTGGGGCAAGAAGTGGCCCACAGCTGTGAAGGCAAGGTAGAAATGCGAACTCTCACAGAAGGGTGATCGAGGGTAAAACGCTCCCTCCTAGACAAGTGATCAGGCAGCATCTATTCAGATCAAAGTGGAGGTGTTCTGCAATGCAGCAAGCGCACGTTTAGGAATCCAGTCTATAAAAAGGAGAACATCAGTGTAGAAGCCACAGGAAGATTACAGCATTGTGTGTCACGAAGAAAGTCAAAGCAACAACGGGAACCCGAGAAAATAAAGCCCTGGGCACCCGGCATAAAGTAAGACAATATTTGAATCCTCTAGGGTGTCCCCATCCTGTGGAACCCCAGGTAGCTATCAAGACAGACTAGATTCGTACATGCTGCTTTGGAAGCTGTTCAGTGAAAAGCAAAGGGGCACAGTCTGGTGTCGAGCTTCATTTCACTACACGAAGCAAAAAGATAGGGAACCTGATATGAGGGGGCATCCATTATCTTTTCATTGTTTCTTTATGAATTCTTTGACGCTCCCTCATATACGTGTATATAAGGGAAAGATAGAGACTCGGTTTAAAGCCTGCCTTAGAAGAATGTGCCCCCAAGTGGGCGAGATCGGCCCCTAGAAGATACTGGGACAGTGCGGGTGGGGGAGAAGAGATGGAGGACGGGAGGGGGCAGCTGCCAAAGCAGATACTACCAGCTGCTCGATGGGAGAGAGGAGACTTTCAACTCCTGACAGATTCCCAGTCTGGGAATCCAAGAGACAGGTCTACCCAGTGCTCCAGGGGCGCTGAGTCACAGCTGACTCCACCGCACTGAGCTATTTTGGCTTTCTGTCTACAATTTAGCCTGAGCAAGGGTCCTCACACTTTTTAAACAGGGGGCCAGTTCACTGTCCCTCAGACTGTTGGAGGGCCGGACTATACTTAAAAAAAAGCAAAAAATTGAACAAATTTCTCTGTGGGCCTGAGATGACTTGGCTGCTAAGCAGGACGGCGGCAAAAACACTTGGCAGGTCTGATAAATGTCCTTGGTGGGTCGCATATGGCCCGTGGGCAGTAGTTTGAGGACTCCTGGGTTAGAGGAGAAAAGTTTTTACTTGGGGGGGGTTTGAGTAATTTTTTTCCCCCTGAGAAGTGGGCAGTAGACCAAGTGAGTTTGGTGATTCAGGAAGAGGAAGAAGAAGTCACCTTTCCATTATATATCTCTATTTTTTAAATATAAGAACCCTCGTGGCGTAGTGAGCTAAGCTTTGCACTGCTGACCTCAGTTCAGCAGTTCATGACCACCAGCTGCTCTGTGGGAGAGAGACGAGGCTTTCCACTCCTGTGCAGTTCCATCCTCAGAAACCCACAGGGCAGTTCCACCCTGCCCCCCAGAGTCACTATGAGCAAGAATTGACTCAGTGGGTTTGATTATAAAAAAATCCTCTTTTTAACCAGTACATCTAAACAACATTACTGTAAAATTAGGAATTCTGACAAATCAAATCAACCATCTACTTGTTTTTATATCCCAACAACACAATTGTGGGTTTCATAATCCACATACTGCATTTTTGATGTTTAGTGTAAAAAATGACTTATGCAAATTTAGCTATTCTTTGTTCTTTTCTCTAATAATTAAATCATTAAAAATTATCTTCATATTCCAAATCATCATCCTAGCCAAAATTTAAAATCCAGCTTACTTGAACATCAAATTCTAGTTCTTTGACTTGGTTTTATACTTCTGAAACTATTTTCACTAAAAACTTTAGGATAAAACAACATAGAGACTCTACAAAGAATGGCCAGTGATTAAAAATCAGGCAAGAGACTCTTCTAAATAATAATACATTTATTTAGCACTTCAGAAAGGCTTACATGTGAAAATATTCAACAGTACCAGAATAAAGACAGATCAAACCATAGGGACAAGTAGAGTTGTTCCTATTAAGTTGGGGTGTGTTTTTCATATTGTATATATTTGAAAACACCTGTCAATATAATTCCAAGTCATTCTAAGAATTCTCAGTTTGAGGTATCAGGACAACTCTAACAAGGCCTAAAGTAATTTTATGGTCTCTTCTTTCTCACACCAAACCAAATATTTTGAGCGATTCTATGCTCTCTCCTCTAACACCCCAAAAGTCTTCCTGAGTTTAAAGAGTAATCTTATTCCTGATTTTTCTCTTATTAGACAACACGCCTCACTTTATTCTTTGGGCAATGTGGCTCACAGGCCTACTCTGTGTCTTCTGTCCACTAGTTCCTCACATAAGGATTGCAGGTTTCTTCTGTCTGATGATGCTACTGAATTGGACAAGGAGATTTACAAAGTATTTGCTTCTAAAAATGTAAAATCGTGCATCAAATTTTGGAACTCTGGGTTAAACATCTTTAAGTTTCCAAGGTAAGTTTTATTCATGAAACTTTTGTTGAAGGTTCTTGTTGAGTAGTTTTCAGTAAAATTTCAATAATTATCTTTTATTATCCATCATACCCTAGACTAAAAGACACTAAAGTATCTTTTAACTGTATCCGGCATTGCCAACCAAACATCTGTGCATTGCTATCTGCCTCCTGCCCGGAAGAGCTTTTGGACACAAAAGCCAGGGGAGGTCATGAAGTCAGAGGCCCAGTTTGAAAAAGCTCAGTCTAAGACCTGGAATAGAATTTCCGAACTCCTTCAGCTCAAGGCCTCTTACAGCTGGTTTCTTGTTTTTCCTTAAATAGCACTAATTCCATGGTTATCAGTCTGCTGCATTTAAAGGGAAGCATAAAAATAAATTCCCCCCCCCCCCAAAATAAATTCCCCACAGGCATGTGTCCCATTTTCCAGCACTCTGGATTTGCTATGCCACTTCTCTCTCTTTAACACTCATGGCAGATGAATAAAAAGAACTTATTTTTTTAACATCAGACTTGCACTTTGTGTTTTTGAGAACAACTTCACTTTATTCTCCGAATAGAAGGCGGCTGGGTCTTCTGAGGGGCTTGGGGTGGGAGAAAGGGGTCATCTTTGCTCATGCAGTGGGTTGGTTCCAATATGTAGAAACAAGGCAAGTAGACTTGAATGCAATTACTCTGTGTGAAACAGTGAATGTCATAAGGAAGTATTTTGGCTCTTTAGAGAGAATTTTTCCATTACATTAATTCCCCCTTTCATATAGAAATGGCTGTAGTTTCCAAGCATGGCAAGGGCTGGGCTGTCTTTCTTCCACCAAATACTCTGCTAGCTGACAGAGACCAGGGAGCTGTGAAAATAGAAACAGGAAGGGAAAGGCTAGTCAAGGAGTGACTATTGCAACACGACCTTAGTTCACAAATGCAAGAATTAACTGCCATCCAGGGAAAGGCTAGTATCCAGAATACGGAGGGACATGTTTTAGTGCTAAGATTGGGGGAGTCAAAGGTCTTTGGCAAACAATTGTGATGGTCAGGTTGAACTGCAACAGCAACAAATGGGGCTGCTCGGACAGGCCAGCGCCATCAAAGGGCAAGCACTGCATTGTTACTGCAGAAGAATCCATCCAAAAGGCTTAAGGGAAGCTTTCTAAAGAAAACTGGTGAAGGTGGGGAATTGGGGGTGGGTGGGCCCAAGAGGGCAGCCACAGCTCTTTAAGATTACAGACCCTATGTACCTAATTCATAAATGCAAATTAAAAAATATGAAAATGTAAGTCCCAAGAAAGTGAAAGAATTTCACTTGCTGGAAGAAGAGGATCTGAGGGGTCCGGTTTCTACACTGAAGGCCAGGTAAGGTGTCAGTGGCCGACAGTCATGGGTGCTCATGTGTGCTTGGTTTCGGGCGCTAAGCAAAACTTGCTTAGAGTACTCAGGAGAACCAGCTCCCCTCCACCAGGGCCAGGGTTTTGTGAGAACTTGTGATGGGGCGTGGTGCGAAGGGAAGGCGAGGGTTCTGGGTCAAGGTCTCGGCTATAAGAGCTAGGAGAGATAACTTGGTGATCCCCAAGTACTTTCCAACTTTCTTCATGTGCCCTTGCTAGGTTCGCCACAGAACACTTGCTGGGGGGCTGCAAACATCAGAACTGCAAGAACAGCACAGAGGGAGACACACAGAGGCAACAAGGTTGACATAATGTACATGAGCACACAGAGTTAGAAGCCAAGTCCAGTGAGAGGCCGCCATGCTACCTCAGGGTTACAGGCCACACGCGTACTGAGTCTTCAACATTCTTCTTCAGAAACACGTACAGTGAGCCAGGCACAGATAGGAAGTGTTTTTAATAATGTCATCTTAAGACTCTGCCCACGAATGCTTACTAGAGCTACATAACCAAGGGAAGATGTAAGTGAATCAAGTCACTCTGAAAATGGAGCACTACAGTCAGGAGAAAGACTGAACATGGCCCTTTAGACCACGTTGCCTGTGTATTCTTCATATTTGACAGACCTCAGAACTCAACTTTCCAAGAAAGAAACTTGATGTTGCAATCTTAATTAAAATTTTTCTTTCGACATCTTTCTCTTAATTGTTCAAATGGAGAAATCAAGGCTTAAAATCTTATTCATTATCCTTTTGCCCATGAAATCATACACGTCCCATAAAACTTTCAGGTCCATAAAAATCACAGTGGACTGGTCAGAGTTGTGAGAGAAGACAGGTAGAATATTCGTGCACAGTGAGTCACAGGATGATGTTGGGAAGAGAAAATGGTTGGCACGAGAGTTGCATCAAAGAGATCTTAGACATTTACCTAGTCTTACTGCTTCAGTTAACAGAGGAATGGACCTGGTCGTGACAACAATGAGACTATCGCCTTGATTCTAGGTCCCTCATGGATGCTCTCACCAGACCGACTGCTCAGAAATAACATTACCCGTGAAAATGGAAACAGAGACTAAGCCCACTGCCATCAAGTCTCGTTGGACTCACAGCAACCCTGACAGGAGAGACAGAACCCCCCTGGAGAGGTTCCAAGCTGGAATTTTCATGGAAAGCCATAGCTTTCTTCCAAGGAGTGCACTGGTGGGTTTTAAAACAGTCAACACCACTGAGCTACCAGGTTTTAATTTTATTTTAAGGAAGATCAATAAGGAATTAAGTTTTAGAATTTCTTAAATGCTAAGTTATATAACAGTCCACTTTGCTTTTTTTTTTTTTTTTGGTGGGCATCACTGCTCTCCGGTGGTGGGAGTAGAAGGTCCAGCCCCACTGCTGGAATTGAACCTCCGTCCCAGTGGGCTGCAGTCCCGCGCACAACCACTACGCCACCGGGGCTCAGCCCCTAACAGTCCACTTTGCTTTAGCTATTAATTTTCTTGCAGTAAATGCTCATTTCTATGCAAAATCAGGTATTTCAATTGCCCATCTATGAGCCTGACTATACAACGAAGATTTCCTCAAATACCCATATATGCAAAATCAGAAAATCAGTTTGTCAATTCCATATCACGATCTTAGTGCTTTTCAAAGGCTTGTACCCTCTCTCGGTTGCCCTTGGAGGACCTCATCGCAGAATTTTAATTTTCCACCATTATTCTGGCTGTGGATGGATCAAGAATGGCATTTGATTTCTTATGGGTTGACTTTCAAACCAAGCTAGGAAGTCGCTGTGGTCCTAGTGTCTGTTCATCAAGAGGTCATTTGAATAAGTGGTGGAATCCTGATCAAGAAACTTTCAAATCATCAGGACTTCATTGCGAATGGGCAGCTCGGCAGAGAAGTGCAAAGTCAGACTAGAAACCATCGCTGGATCAGAGAAACACTTTGATGCTTCAGGGTTTTCACTAACATCCCATATTCTGGATTAGCGTATTTCCTAGAATTTGTAAAACGTTTTGTGAAAAAGGATTAAACTGCAGCGGTTGGGTGTGGGTTCCTAAATCACTGTAACATAAAAAAGATGACCCATCTGACAGGATATAACATTCGAAGTCCTAATTTGTCAGGACCCATGCAGATAGTGCCTACAATCCCAGGGTTCTATTGGTACAGTTTGGCCTAAATCTTTTATTGTTGTTGTGAGTCATCAAGTCAGGCCAAACTCCTGGTGACCCCATGCACAAGAGGATGAGAGACTGCCTGGTCCGGCCCCCCCCTCACAACTGCTCTTCTCCTGGAACCCCCCCTGCTGCAGTCACTGTGTCCATCTCGGGGAAGGTCCCGTCACTTTACCAAGCACGATGTCCCTCAGGGACTGGTCTCTCCTGATTACAAACCCTAAGGACGCCGATGTCCTAGGATTCACCTAAGAAACATCTGAACTCATACATCTACTTTCTTAGCGCCATCACTGAAACTCGGGACTTGTCACAGTTTGTCTTTAAAATAATGCATCGATGAAGCAATGGAAGTTCTGAGTTGGTTCAGCTACTAAAATCACAGGATATGAAAGCAAGACAAACCACAGAGGCAGATATAAAACTCCACTAGCCTGACTGCACAATCATGTTTCAATAAGGAGCAGTATGCAATCCACTTTTCCACGCTCCTAATGTCATCTTTTGGAGGACAGAGGGTAGGAGTGAGACCATAAAATAATGGCCTAGGTTTTCAAAGTAGATTATGGAACCAGCTACACATCTTAGCTTACTTCTTCTCTATAGTCTGTTTAATAGAATAGTCTTAAAACGAAGGAATGAGGGTCTATTTGGAGCAAGTGTAATAAAAGAGTCCAGAATTTTGAGAAGAAATCTGTTTTCAGTATCACGAAAGTCATGATAACACAACACAGTAGACCCGAGAGAGCTCAGACTCTAGCCAACAACTCCCCCTCTGATCTTTAAAAACGTGTCACTGTATATAAACCAGCATCCAGAACCCCATAAATTTGATTTTTAAAGACATTTCAAAGATGAGAGTCATCTGGAAAGTCAAAATAATTTTGTAAGATCCCAAATCCCAAAGTTGAGACCATGTGTTCTTTTTGTTTTGTTTTGTTTGTTTGTTTTTTGGGCATCACTGCCCTCTGGTGGTGGGAGTAGGAGGCCCAGCCTTTGCTCCTGTGGAGCTGGAATTGAACTTTCATCCCAATGGGCCGCAGTCCCACGCACAACCAGTACGCCACCGGGGCTCAGCCCGAGACAATGTGTTCTTAATTGAAAAAAGCAAGTCTACTTGAATGATAGCTTAAGTTTTGTTTGACTACACTTTGAACTTTAAGTAGCTGTGAAACTTAAGCTCCCTCACTTTAAGGATACCAGGACCAAGTGCTGTGGAGCCAGTTCCAACTCCCGGCAACCCCGTGGATGTCCAAGTAGAACTGGACTCCAGACAGTTTTCAACGGTTCTTTATTTTTTTGCAAGGAGGTTGCTAGGCCTTTTCCCAACCCACGTCAACCACCAACCTATCGCACTGTTTGTGTCCTGCAGGGTTCTCTCCCTTTTATGAAGGCCCTCCTCTTAATATTCGCCACAGAGCAGAGCTCTCTGAGGTCAGGCACTGTGTGATTTCTTCCTTTGAGAACAGAAGGGAGAATCCTGTTTCATAAAAGTGGGTTGTTTCAAGGCTTTGAAACTAGTGCCTGAGTACTGCCAAAAAGGAAGCATGCCCCTTCTCGAAGGGCCGAGTCCTCTGTCTGGGGTCAGTTTCATGTTTTCCCCTTGCATAAGAGTTGCCTATGCAAAGTATTGCCGCTGCCTCCTGAGGTACCTACACTTGTTAAGGCTAAGGCTTGAGGGGCATGCCAGACACTGCTTCCATCCTTCACACCTGGGGGGGGACTAGGCTGGCACCTGGCAGCTCTGTAGAAGAGTTTTCCATCAGAGAAAGGCCCTGGTATGCTGCTCCTCGGGCTGTGGTGGGAGTGTGAGTCTTAGAAAGAAACAACCGCCTCTGGCGCACACAGACAGAAAGCATCGCATGTAGACAACGAAGCCCCAAGCACAGTGATTATTAAGTGAGCAGCCAGCGCTGTTCGGGTGCCCGTCCGACCCCTCGAGGTGCAGCCCTGCACGTGACCAACCTGCCGTGGCCCTGGATATCGCCCAGCTCCTTCTGCAGTCTCACGTTCTTCTCCTCTTCCTCCAGCAGCCGCCTCTTCACAGTCCGCAGCTCCTGCTGGGCCTCGCACTTGATGTCGTTGGCCACCACCACGGCTGTCTGCAGGTCAGCCTGGAACCTCCTCCACTCCTCAGTATCTTCCTGGGGACCCAGACGCCGGTCAGTGATGGTGCCTGGACTGCCAACTGCCCTGCCAACCCCCATGTTGAGCACGGGGAATGAGCAGCCCGGGTAAAACTTAGTGAAGGGCTGCTCGCGTGTTCGCTCACAGCCGGGGAGGCGGAACTGCCCACCTGAGCATGAGCAAGCTCTCCGTCTTAAACCGAGGCGTTTGAGGGTTCCTTTCTGCCACCGCCGCACTCACTGATGGCTCTGGGCTGATGATAAGGGGATGTGGAAAAGGTCACCTGGGTATTCGTTCATTTTCTGGAAGGTTTCTAACCCTGCGCTGTGGATAATGTGCGCACTGCTGCAACCCACGTCTCACCTTAATCTGCTTGCTCAGAGTCTTCAGCTGCCTCTCCAGGTCTGACTTCTGCTCCTCCAGCTTCAATACATTATCTAGAAAGAAGCAAACCAGACAGAATTTGGGAGAATTGTGAGATGCTGGGGAGAAGGTAGGATAAAGGCAGCAAAACACCTGCCCTGGATATTGTCGTACAGGCTTTACGACCCACCAATTCTACCCTCACCTCCCATTTCTAATCTCACCAACTGGGGGTTAGAGCAGGAGGTCCCCCCACGATTGACAATGAGATGAAATTAAGAATAAATGGCACTGAAATGGCACCACAGTGAGGGAGGAGGCCTCGGGTGACAAGCTGTATAACCAGGCGGGGCGATGGGGGAAAACCTCAAGGGTCCCCTCGGTTCCCTTGGCCTCCCCACCATTCACATAGTCTTCCTGAATGTCCTCCCTTGGTTGTGAAATCAAAGACTTTCATGACATAGACCGGTTATTTCTCGAAGATGACTTTTGAGACCGGGCTGACATACCACTTTTAATAAAGAATGGGCCAGGTACCAGCAACTCGGGTGCTCACTAATTCATCACAGTACAGACTATGCAAGTTGGAGAACTTTCTGGATAGCTGACTAAGCTACTTTGAGGGATGGCTTGTGACACTGCAAGCTTTGTGCACTCATTGCCCTTTATTACAAGAGTGAAATACATCAGGTGAGATCATTTGTTTTTGTTTTTTGGGGGGCATCACTGCCCTCTGGTGGTCGTGGGAGCTATCTAGCCTTGCTCCTGGAGACCTGCTGCTGGATTTGAACCGCCAAGCCCGTGGGCCACAGCCCCGCACTCAACCACTTACGCCACCGGGGCTCAGCCCAAGGTGAGGTCATTTGATAAGGCTTATTTGGATAAAGCAGGTAATGTCTAGCCTCTTAAAAAATTGTATCTTTCCCTATTCAAAGTCAGGGATGAGTCTATAAATAAGCCTACTTCTTCAGAACGAAGTATCCACCATCTAGTTATCTGATCTCCTCCCATCGATAGGGTACCTGCTGGAACTGTTTTCTGCAAAAGACTGAGAGCACATACCGTGGCTACCACTCTGACATCTTGCACCCACCCATTTTTCTCCCTAAAGATGGTCTATTTCTAGGATTTGCTGACTGTGTGGTTGTGGTTGTTGCTGTTTACTGGTGACTGAGGACTGACTCACTGTGATCTCAGCGAGACAGAACAGAACTGCCCCAGGGGGCTTCCTCGTCTGAAATCTGTGTGGAAGTCAGCCACCCATCTTTCTACCACGGAACCACTGGTGTGATGAGCAGTTTCTTTTGGAGAAACCTCTAAAAACTATGGCCTGTCCTCTGGAAAAGTCCATATGAGCAATCAGTTGGTCACAGCTGAAGTACTGTAACGCATGGCCTCAAACTCAGCTAGGTTTTCTAGCACCAGCAGTAGCCTGGCTCATGCACAGGGCAGAGGACATATTCAAACGTGCCCCTTCAATTTGCTTGTTTTTCAGTAATTACCCTACATGGCTGACTCATGTTCAACTTGTGGCCGTCCATGATCCCAACCATCTTTTTCCTCAAGCTGCCCGGTTTCCAACTTAGTTGAAAAGGAAGACTTATGACTCAGCCCTTCACGAGTGCAACTCTCCCTGCAAGATGACAGGCCGCTCTCAAAAGGGAGAATTTGCCAAAACCCCCAGCAGCAGACACCTTTTTCTGCGGTGACAGCTGTTGCTTTCTCTCTCACATGCTGCTCCACGTTGAATGCCGTGCGAGGTCACTTACTTTCCAGGTCAGTGATGATCTGGTTGTTATGTAACTTGACGGCTCGATGCTGCTCCACCTGATCTTCCAGTTCAAATATGGTTTCCTTCATGTCTTTTATCTCTGCGTCGCTCTCTGAGGCTTTCTCCTGCAGTTTCAGGCTGGTTCTGCTCAGCTGCTCTGCTTGATGATCGCAGATCTCCTTCAGGTAAGAGTAATCCTTTTCCACCTGGC